>CAEFZX010003517.1:0-34345 GCA_903066825.1 Alfaro cultratus
TAAGAAGAACACTGACATGCTGAAAAGGTTGTTGGTATGACCAGGGGAGAACTAAAACATGCAGGATACGCGCCCTCGAGGACCGACGTTGGGGACCCCTGGTCTACTGTATGACCTTTCCCAATTGCTATTGATAAAGTGGGCTGTGATTGTTACGTAGCTTAACATGCCCTTAGATCTGGTGACAAAGTAGAGTATTTTCTTGACTCTTTCTCTTTTTCTTATTTTGTTAATTTGAGTATCGTATTCTTATTTTTATCTTCGTTTTACCTTTTGTGTGGATATGCATGTTCCCGCTTATATCAACTTGAAAAACAAAGACTATTTCTATTCTATGGGATGCAAACAATTAGAGGCCCTACCTCACATCTCGCAGAAATTGAAAGCTCTGCTGATAACATCTTGGTGCCATTTGACCTCCAAAGGTCAAATGGAGTCCACAACTTAACAGATCAGGGATGCAGTAAAATGGAGACCTAAGAACGATTAGGCTGTTGGTCATAATGCTATGCCTGACCATTGTGCATTAAAGGAGTTATGCGTCTTCTGATAAGCAGGTACAACATTTTGACAGAAGTATTAAGCACACATCAAACCTCAGTTTTAAAGTGAGCTGTGTCATAATGTGCCTTTAGGATCTGTTTTATGTGGTCTGAACTCACAGACAACTCATCTTCGCCTTAGCTGTCCTGAGGTAAACGACACATGCTGTGGGTTTAGATTTTCCAATCCCAAAAGCAGGCCGACTCTGGTGTTAGTTATTGAGTCAATAGTGAAATCGCTTTTGTGGTTGTTAAAATAAAACACTGTTCTCTGCCAGACTCAGAAATCTTATCTCAAATAACAATGAGAAGTGCTGACAACGTTGATTAATTATGAGGTGATCAATTTCAACTGATCGCTCAGTCACTACATTACTCTCAACTTATTTCTTATGTTGACTTCAGCCTTTGGATGGACCCATGACTCTTGCGAGCTGCATTTTTGTTTCTTTTTGGTCTCTTTGTGGTATTTAGTGCTGTTAAATCTACAACACTGCATATCCTCTGCTGCAATTACTTCAGTATTTTAAGCTTAGCTTCACTGTGATCCAGTTGTGAATCTGGTTGAAGTTGCTTGTGCCACTGGAGCAACTCAGAGTACTTTTACACAGTTAGTCTCTAGACCTATAGATTTCTAATATCCCCTGCTTAAATTGACCATCTTGCACCCCAAAGATCCAATGCTTCTCCTAAACAAAAGCTTGTGCCAAATGGCCTCCTAGACAATTCTTTGAGGATAAAGATCTAGTCCCATTTTCCATGGGCAGGAAAGAAGATAGACTGCTAACCTGCAGGTTCAACAATTGGTTGGACCCTCCCTACAGCCCTACCGAACACTTAGCTGTTCCAAGGATATTGAAAAGTTTCATCCCTCAATAGCTGGATGATAAGTCAGTATTATTGAGGTCTGGTATCTATTTAATGGCACAGTATATAACGTCTTTTTTGTTATCAATAGAAATTGTGTGTAGTTCTTTACTTGAAGCTGAAGTTCTGGCTTCATCCTGACATCTGGTACAATCAGATCCATTTTCATTACAAATGTGCAAAAAACATTGTCAATATTCAGATTATCTGTGGAAAAAGAAACACAATTTTGCAATTGAGGTGTTTCTGTTAAATATGAAGGGCAATTAAAATCACACATGATCACTTTGTTGAAGTGATAAGCCATTAAAAACATGCTGCGCCATCATCCTCCAACTACTTCCTGTCATCTTTTCATGATTTGCACCAGTGGCAGCATCTGGTTGTGGATCATGTGACCTCTGTGATGCAGAAAAAGTGTTTCCATTGCAGTTTTATGAAATAATCCAATTTCAATAAAAGCAAAAATAACAAACAAACAAAACACCTTATCATGGAGCCCAAACTTTTTATGGAAAAATTAGAGCTTTTTCAAAATTGGTATTCTTACAAAGCAAAGTCATCTTGAAATGTTGATTTGCGCAGTTATAGGGTCAATGGAAACGCAGCTACTGTTGGTGTTGCCTTTGGTATTTATGTGAATTCCTCAGTACTACATACAACAATTATGAAAAGCTCTCCTGCAATGCCTGATGTGGGTATGATGACAACCAACATGGTGATATGAACTACATAAAGACGGGGCTGAAGTTTAAGAACGGTACCAACGGTGTGCTCAACTCAGGATACATCAGAACAGCATTTAATCTGCTACATTAATGGCCTAATCCTTAAAGTATACAACACTGTAAAAAACTGGACTTGAAGGCTGATAGTCCTCTGATGAGGAATCTTAGACAAAGACACTGGTAGGGAAGAGGGACGGGAGATAAGACTGACGGAGAAGAGCTTCTTTGAGGACAAGAGATGAGTAGAGGGAGTAGAGATGATATGGGTTGGGGGTGAGGGGTATTTAGGAGGGTACACTGTGTGGATGCTTGTTAAGGCAGCAGACGTAGTGGCCTCTGTGGCCCCCGCTGAAACAGCTGTGTTGTATCAGTCTAAGTGTGCGTACTGCTGCTCTGTCTCAGATAGCCGCTCAGGTAAACACTGACCTTTAATTCTGTTGCCTTTGTGGGATTACAAGTATTTAAGTTTTTCTACAATATTAGTATTAGACTACATTATGTCTATGTTGTGAAGTTTTTTTGTTTTTGTTTGTTTTGTTAGGGAAATGGGTTGATATGAGGTCGGGTAATGGCACTTGGATTAACAGAGAGACTTTTATCAACGCCCAATCAGCCTTATCAGTAAACTAAGGGTTTTCTCACGACACAAGTTGGCTGAAAACAAAAATGTGTCAGAGAAAATTGGAGGTTGTGGAATGCAAACGGAGTGAGTAAATTCTGACGAACAAAAAAAGAAAAAGGCCATGGTCACAAAAGGAGTTTGGAAGGGACAGAATTGCTTTGTTGCAGGAGAAGAAGAGGTGAGGGAGGGTGGGAAATGAAGAATGAGAAGCGGACAGAGCCAGACGAGGAGTCAGGTTCAGCTTTTCTCCCTCAAGTTTCTGAGCCGCGGTTTATAATGAAGACGTTCCAGTGGGAGCATGTTGAATCCAAACCAGAAGTGACAGAAAGACGAGCCCGAGCCAGCAGCCCCCTCTTCTTGTTTCCACCCCCCCCAAACCTACAGTCTATCTACGTCTGCTCCGAGGCTCGGTAACCTTCACTCTGCATCCCCCGCCTCAGACCTCGGCGGCGTCTGAGCCACGCATGTCTGCCGCCAGGTTGGAAACGTCAACATGCTTGGGAGACGCTGCTGCTGGAATCAATCTGGGAAGAATCCCAAAGCACAACAAGGGTGCATGGGAGCTGCGCAGTCTCTATAACATGAATTGCCAAAGGGAAATAGTATTTGGTGTTTTTGTGGCTGTTTGGACAATCGGCTTTGCCTCTGGTGCAGTCTGCAGGCGCTGGCGGGCGGCCACAAGAGCGTGGACAGGGAGGAGGAAGAGGAGATGGAGGGTGTATCTCTGTGAGGCCTGAGCTCAGAGCCGGGCCTGCATCACCACAGCTTAACTCTTAACTCCTGCCTTTTGACAAGAGCTATACCCTGGCTTTATGTGGTATTCCTAAACCCTCACTATTAGAAATTTAATAACTCGGAGTCTGCCTTGTTTTTGTTAATGTCTGTCTTTGTGCTGAACAGTTAAAAAGGAGATATCACAAAAAAACCTGCGTAAGTGCCAAGTTTCACCTTACTTGAGTGAGTTCAAAACGGGCAAAATAAAGTGCATTTTCTGATTTAAGTCACCGATTCCAGACACAGGAGTGAAAACATCCCATCAGCCCTTTCAGTCTTCATTTTATTTTATGTTCATTTCAGGTGGATTTAGAGTTGTAACCAGATATATGCATTCACTGTATAAAAGGCATGCAATATGCTTAGTTCCTTTAGACAATTATATGCAACTATCAAATACCAAGGGAATGTTTTGAGACAGGATCCGTCTCCCAGAAATCAACATGATTTGGTTCAAAATTTCTGTTGCAAAAGCAAGAGAGCTTGTGAAGATTAAATTCACTTTTTTGTAAAGTGCCTTGAGATATGTGTTGTGAATTGGCACTATATAATATAAATTGAAGAAGAGGGCATTGAGTGTCACAATACAGTATAAATCAAGTCCTGTACAGGTCATGAGCGCAAGTTATGACATATGAAGTTAGATCACAGTTTGCAAATGCGCTCATGGACAAAGACCTTGGTTTTGGAGACACGTCTTTGGTCTGATGAAACTAACTTGATACGTCTTCCCATAATGACAATTGTCACATTTGGAGGACGGCTCTCAGGCGGTACAGCACTACCTACATGAAGTACGGGCCAGGCAGACTCATGTTTTGATGGTTTTGGTGACACCCAAAACAACTGGCTGGTGCACTTCATAAAGCAGAAGAAAGGACATAATAAAAGTATTGCAGAATAGTAGAAACATTGCACTGACATCTCAAGATATCAGGCAGGAAGTTAAAGTTCAGCCACAAATGGGGTGTCCAAAATTGTCAATGACCCTGACATTGCTTTGGTTCCTTTCAAGCTGAAGAAAGGATCAATTCTGAAACTTTTTCTAGTGGTTCAGTTTCTTTTCACATTAAAAAGAAAACTTCATGTAAACCAAAACCTGCCACTGCAAACCATGCAAGAACGTTAAGACAGTTTATTGATCACATGTGTTTGACTCCCAAATTCAGAAACACATCCTGTGTCCCAAACTGGTCAAAACATGGTAAAGATGTAATCATCTTATCAGTAGTTTTTCCCCCCGGATACTATTACAGACCAAGTTATCTGACAAGTATATTGAATGGATTATGCCACATGCTAGGCTACGTGCTAGCATGTAGCCTAGCATTTGGCAAGGCAGTTTCTTTCTAGCTATGAACTGAAAACAGAGCTGTGACTGTGGTCATTTTAACCTTGATTGATTAAATTGCAAAAAAAAAAGCAGAGAACTTTTAAGAAAACGTGACCTGCTGTAAACACCAGTAAGGTTAAAGTTAGAGATGACCATGAAATTGCCTGATTGTTTTTACATGAATTATTATGATTTGAGCCAAGGATATAAAGATTTCATGTGATGTCCTATTTATTTGTTGAATGTCAGTGTACTTTTATGTGTTTGCAACATTTTAAAAACTTCTTCACATAATCAGTGTGACTGACACACATATTTGCTCAAGCATTTTTTTTTTTAAACAAAAACATTCTAACAATGTTTTGTCTCTTATTTCAAGAATCTCTTACGTATTCAGCCTCTGTGGGGAGAGTTTGAGTCTCTCTCTAGCACTTCCTGAATGACCCCATTCCAACAGTTTTGTCGTCCCCACAACCCTGCCAGCCATCACTTCCCCTACTGAAGTCTGTTTGACAACGTAAAACATGTTTGCAAACATAAGGACGCGAGGTCATATTTCTGTTCTCGCACAAAAACATAAAACAAACACAAGTGAAATTTAGCTGCTGTGTGAGCTGATCTGGGAACAGCAGTTGAGGTGGCTGACAGACGGAGAGCAGAAACAGGCTGCCGCAGGCTACAGACTGATCCATGAGTACAGAGCTGGTATCTGCTGGTCTGGACTCCACTTGACCCTTTAGAATTGGAGACTTATTTTTAGAACTTCATCTCTGTGTGTGTGTGTGTGTGTGCATTTATCTGCCCATGTGTGCATGTGTCATGTGTGCATGTTCTCTCAAAGGGGAGTACGTCTTATCAGCGCTACAGAGCATTCATCAGG
This sequence comes from Alfaro cultratus, assembly GCA_903066825.1. Taxonomy (NCBI): domain Eukaryota; kingdom Metazoa; phylum Chordata; class Actinopteri; order Cyprinodontiformes; family Poeciliidae; genus Alfaro; species Alfaro cultratus. The sequence continues at coordinate 5,747 of CAEFZX010003517.1, forward strand.
GGTGACATTTTCTGCCACTCTACGTTCAAACCAAACACACGGCTGCATGTTCCATCGTCTCTCTGTGGGATGCGGAGAGGCCTGACTTATGCGAGTTGTCAGTGAGACATTATGCTATCGTCACTCTGCCCCATTGATTTGGTGGTTTGCCCGTTTTTATTATTTTTCCTGTGATTGGTAATTCTTTTGGACAAACGCTGCTTTCTTTCTTGCCCCAGACCAAAAGCTGAATCAACAAAGGGGCACCAACAGTTATGAGGTTCTGCTTGCTTTTAACGCTACAGGGAACCGCAGTGGGTCATGATCAAATGTTGTTCCAGGGTTCTGAAAGGAGCTACATGTATGTTTTTGTTGTCCTTTTCCTAGCTTGTGTGTGTGTGTGCTTGTGCGCTTCAGCTCCATTGAGAGTCTTATGATTTGCCACGCTTGGATACTGCCACGATTGATTGATTAATCGCATAAAGCGAGGCTGATGCTGTTGAGCTGTTTAACAGAATTGTGAACTGTGGAACACCATTGTCTTTACGTCATTGGTTATGGCAATTTTTCAGGCAGGGGAAGCACCCTTAGAGGAAAATAAGGTGGGTGGTCTTCACGGAGGGCCAGCCGGTAAATGGAAGGCACAACTAAAACACTGTGATGGTAGATACAACAACTGGTGACAGTTGGCCAACTTTGTAAAGTGAATTATGAACTGAAGTTAGGATCAACGCCATAACAATCCGACATTCAGGTTCCGATCTGGCTTGTCTTCTTAAGGTATCGAGTAAGAAAAGCAACTTCTTTTGAAGACAGACAAGTTGTTGGGACATTGAGTTCAAAAGTAAAATAAAACAAAACAGCATTTTTAAAGACCGTCGGAAGAGGAATAGTCAAATGCCACCATTGGTATATGCCCCCTGATGAACGGGGAAGTCATCCATGTTGCCCGTAGGACCGCTTGAGATATACCTACCAGGTATAGACAGTGGATGGATTGATGGAGACCATTTCCTTGTTTAATATCGATTAGGAAGCATCGACCATTTGTGTGCGAGGTTCCTGCACTGACAGTTTTAGCTAAAAGCACAGCTGTAAGTGGAGCAGGATGAAAAAAAATCAAAGGATAACTTTGCCACAATGATCCAGAAACATTTTGGTTCTGAACACGACCTTTTCCATCAAAGTGTAGGACCATGTCTAAAGGCAAAAGGGATAGATTATCAGCAAAACATCAAAATGTTGGATATGTAGCCCAGATTCTGTACCCTACCTGATGAAAGTTACTTCACAACACTGCAAAAATACGCAATCTTACCAAGTATTGTTGGTCTACGTTCTCAGTACACTTGAAATTAAACAAAACTAACTTTTAAGTAACTTTTCAGCAAGATGTAGGAGCTTGCTAATGTTTGATGAAAAAGTACTTTAGGCAGAATGGTTACTTATAAGTTAGTACACTTTAAATAAAACAAAACTAAGACATTTGCAGTAGAAATACTTGGTAAGATTTTATATTTTTGCAGTTAAAGCAGGGTATCAGGGGCTGAGATTCGCGCTAGAGATCTTGTTGCTGTGAGGCGATAGTGCCGAAAACAAAATCTCATGAAGCTGCATCCACAGTTATGCTATGCATATTAGAGTAACAAACCCAAAATCCTGCAAGCCAGTTTAACTGAGGCTGAAATGAGCCCCATTTATTACAGTGTAATCACCATGAAAATTGTTTGACAGGCGTAGTAAAAGTAACAAAGTTGCTTTGGAAGAGGCACAAAGAACCTGAATGTCTCCAATAACTTACTGGTGTCACCATGAACAGCAAAAGCAGCGGTTGCACCTTGCTTTGGCAGGGTAATTTTATGGGATCAGAAATTATTGTTTGAGATTGTACACTGACATGAATAAATAATGTTGCTGTTTGCCATTATGATCACAGTGTGTTCGGTCACAGCGTCCACAGTGACTGAAGAGATTGCTGTCTATGGATATCTTGTGTTGAAATAAAAAAGTTGTAAATTATTCAACTGTAACTTTAATATCCGCACTTTACCATGCTCAATGATTAAGATCTATAATTATGACAATTAATCTTTCACCATTAGCAAAGTGAGCCTGGACCAGTCTTAAACTATGGTCCCTGGACCAACAGTGGTCTGCGGATGCCGCAAGGTACTGAACGTAAACAACGGTTTATTAGCCGTGACGTGAGCTCAAAGTACAATGTTACAGTTAGCTTACCAAAAGATTGTTTAAAAATAATGAATAAATGATTTAAGTCCGGGTTACTAAAAAGAAAGCCTGAAAGTTTCTCAGGATGAGTTACAAAACTTTTGTTTTTGAACACTATGACAATACATACCATCCTACTGGCATAGAGATTTAGATCTGTGGCTGTGCAGAATGCGATACGCCAGTGACGAGGCAGTGAACAACGCTGCGCCCCACGTTGACTAACCGCATCTTAACACCTAAAACAAAATTATTTATGTTGGGCTATCATCTGGCTGTTCCTCGGCCTGAGAAAGTTTGAGAAATACTGGTCTAGACCTACAGAAATTGTCAATAAAGATCATAGAAACCTTCAAGGTCTTACCAATATCTTTGGGATACCAACAGAAAACACACTCACGATTACAATTTGATCTGAGTCGGAGTGTGAACTTGGTGGGTGAGACAGCTATTGTGTCACGGCGACCAAATGTGTCACTTTCTGTCTCCCACACATCCATGATGAAACATGATGTCATTGGTTGGCCATCCGTTGAGTTGTGGATCAGCGCCACGAGTGCAGGCCCAAAGACTCAATGGCTCCACACGAGCCGGAAGCAAGGCAGGGATGTGAGGCTGAAGAAGGGAGGCGTAAACAGTAGGAAAAGGAGGAAAACCACTCCAAAAGTGTTGATCACACAGAAATGATTAATCTGTCTGAGAGCTGCAAGCGATTTATTGGTAGCATGCTGTTGGATATCATGTCCAGGCTTCGTATCATCTAGATTTGTATACACTGCAAGGCGCCAGAAAATAGGGATTTTCTTTCCTTGTTGTTTGAACGCCTTTTAAATTATCTTAGAAAACAAATTCTTTCATAAAGATGGTTGTTGTAAATAATTCAAGTTATGACTGTCAAAAATACTCCTTGCAGATTAAGTTACAATTTGTTGGAGAATCAGAGAGGCATTAGTCAACATCTAGTAATGTAATAACTGAGATTATGTAGGGCCATAAAAGGCTTGTAGCCACAGTCGGGAACTGGTGCCTTTGTTGCGACATTATCAAATACTGAACAATCCTGTTCTAGTCATCGTTCTGCTGGAAAGTATATTTCCAAGGTTAACTTAGTCATGCTATGGTATTTATTGCTGACCTCAGTCGCTTTGGATCCATCCAAGCAAAACATCCTTATTTTCCCCGATCCACATCCTACACACACACGCAATCTGGAATTATGCAAAACCTACTTCCCCTTCATTCTATCACTCTGCTTCATCGTTTCAGAATTCACATCAGTCCGAGGCTTGATGCACAGTTCACATTTTTTGCTGAAATCCAATTTTTATTTTATTTTTATATGATTGTTCATATTACTAATCAAACCAGACCACAAATTTACTTTTGCGTGAATGGTTTATGTCCCCTAACAACTCGCATGTGCAGAAGAAGAACGTTGATGTCAAACCGGAGCGTATCGTCTACGGAAGAAATAATGGATCCTGCCATCTAAAGTTCATTCAGCAATGAGAGTCGACAGTATCATCACTACGAGGTCATAACGACATGACGAAAGCTAATAAAAAAGTGCAACGGCTTTTTATGGAGAATTTACTGCAATTTCTGTAGGGAAGTCAGTTTAGATGTTTAGGCAGAGCCAAGAGTGGTGGGATTGTGCCATTGACATAATTAGCTATGCTGATCATAGCTAATTGGTCAAATAAAGACACCGCAAAGTCTTTATTTTGTTTATTTGGGCATTGATGATCCCTGTGACTTGTATACATGATAATCTGATTGCCATAGCAACATTCAAACGGTAATGCGACAACCGTCACTTACGGTCGGTTGTGTGGCTGGCTGTCCTCTGAGTGTCGGTTTGGGAATCTGTCCCGGGTCTACACTGCCGGTTACTCCTAAAGGGCTTGAGATTTTCTGTACTGCAAGTAAGATGTTTTTAGTTTTCTGATAAGGAAGCATTATGGTGATGCAAAAGTGAAATTAAAAAAACAAACAAAAAAAACAGAACATCGAAACCCGTTCTCTGAAAGTGTAGTTATTGGTAGGAGTTCGTAGAAGAGCCTCTGTTCAAGGGACAAACACACCTAAACCCTCACATGAACACAAGTCTCTTCCTGCCGTTCACTTCAACTCACACACAGACAAATTGCCAGACATGCCGATCCTCATCAGGGGATAGGAGACACCTTGCTGCCCTGCTGACAAGGAGGACTTTCACTCCGTGTACTTCACACAGGCCTGTAAACTGTCCACTTAAAGTCTCCGTCAGGTTGACTGACAGTTAGGAAATGTCTGGGATTCTCGGCATGTCCAAGGGCTCGATTTGTCAAATAAACATCCTCTCAGAACCAGACAACAGCAGGCGCGTTGAGCAACAAGGAGCAACCCCGGAAAGCGGAGAAGGGTTGCTCGTTTGGTCTGCGTCAGCGGGTCAAGTCTCTTCACTTTTCCTTTCCTATGGGCAAAGCGGCGTCCTCGATCAAAGCCGGTCTTACAGCTTCAGAGTTGAACTTGGAGGAGTGCTGGACACACTGTTAAGTGTTCTGCAGGAAAGAAAGGAACAGGCAGAGTATAAACAAAGCGTGCGACCTTGCAGAATGCTCTGAGCGTCGAGAATGTGCTGCCTGGTGACTCTTATCACCGCCGTCTGTCAGACACGAGAACATTCGCGGACTTTAGGGGTTGGCTGTCTGAAAATTTCCTGCACAGCTTTTCCGTTAGCTCAGACTCTGCAGGTCAGAGGTCGCGCAGGTCACCGCTAGCACGTCTGTGAGGCAGCAGGAGTGACGGCAGAACAACTGCTGCGCTACTGTATTTCGGATTGAAGGGAAAGGATGAACGGTAAATGTTTAATCATGGCAGATGGATTTTATTCCTTTATATCCAGTAAGACACACAAAAAAACACAAAGCTTACCCAAATGTTTGCTACTGTGGTTCAGGAATGAGATGGTGTGAGATTCTTGTGGTACAATTTTAACAGTTTCACTGTATTTCTAAAACCTTTCACCACAAATGTAGACATTTATGAAACAGGATACAGCTACTTTCACTCAACTGTTGTCACTGCTTCTTAAATAAAGCATATAAAAACATTATACTGTATCTACGTCATTTATGCTGATTTTAATACACTCGGAAAATGGAATGTCATAAAAAGTTTGATATTTTCTGTCACTCATTTCAGAAAGTGAAACTCAGATTCTTAACAAAGAGCAAACTACTTTAAACTTTTATTTCTGGACATTTTGAGGATTATGGCTGACAAATAATGAGCATCCAAACTCAGAATATTAGAGTGTCACATATCAGTAAATAGAAATCTAAGACTTCTGACACAGTGGAGATGATGCCAGTCCATCCTGCCTAGCTGAGTTTGAGTAATGTTGCTGCGCGATGAGAAATGTGCTGGTTTGAATCCAGAGTTTGCATGTTCTCCCCCGATCACACGCTGATTTTCAGCAGGTACCAAGATTTTCTTCTGCAGTCCAAAAAACATGAAAGTTAGCTTTACTGCAGATTTTCTGTTTAGGCTGTGTAACGGACTGGCAACGTGTCTGGACTCCTACAGGGGGATTTCTAATCCCTCTGTGATCTTGAACTGCACCAGTACAGCAGATGAGTGAGCATCAGAGCGATTTATTAGCTTATTTCCTCCATTTCAAGTCTTTTACAGACATCCTTTGCAGTCATAATCAGGCACAATTTTGGAAAATATATATATCGGTTCTAGTCCGACTAATACAGGCCTCAAAAAGGAAAGGCCGTCTTTCCCAAACAGATTCCATAAAAAGGCATAAAAACAGATCAGATATATTTTTACATATTGGAGGATACAGATAAACAACTTTTATGCCACTATTCGCCTTGTAATCGTTTACAAAATCTCTTTTAGCCTGGTCTTTGCAGGTCATAATTTCACAGGAAAGCCAACTACGACCAGGTTTGATGGAGAAGCTTCTCCATCAAACCAAAGTAAACATTGTGTCCACGGCCTGATCCCACTCTGTTTTAATTAAATTTCTATGCTGTGAAGAACGATTTCCATAAACATGGAGTGATCAAAATTAGACCGAACTGTAAAGAACACATGCGTTACCATCTCGACGTGGAGTGAAAGGTATTGTTCATGATTCCACTCTCTAATTTGGTATGAAGAACCAAGAATCAGCAATCATGGATTCAACTTCCTTATCTGAAAAACACCTGAAGTGATCTACGGATAAAATAGGTCTTTATAGCCATCTACAAAAATGAGACTATAAACCTTTTTTTGTTGTTTGAGTTGCAATCTCTTAGTTTCTTCCTTCTTTGAGGCATGTTCATTTATCTGTGTGCGCTAGATTTTCTATGCAACATGCACATTGTGACCCTTTTTTCACAGTAAGAAGGACTAAATGTATTATTGTGGGGTTTTTCTTTGGAAAATTGTAACAAAACTCGAAACTTTACCAACTCCTTGTTTTCTCTGCTAGATGTCTAATGTGTCCTTTTCAAAAGCATTCAAGGTGTATTTAGCCATTTAAAGGGACGGTATTATGTGTTTTGCAGGCACATAGTGCCATTATATAGAACAATCAAGTAACTATGTTAACTGCAGTTATTATACAAATGCAATCAAATGTGACTTTAAAAGAAATTTCACTTGTAATTTAACGCCTTGAAATTAGACCTCTGTCTCTTTAAAAATTCCCGCTCTTTCTGAAACTACGCCTTCAGGAAGTCATCACAACACGGCTCCTCTATTAACCAATTAACAACGTTTTTGCCAGCATTTCACTGAGAAATGGCTCGTGTAATGAGGTCAGCAGCTGCTCAGTTCCATCAGATGTTTGCTAATTGCGGCTGGCTAGTCTGAAGGAGCTGATTGGAGAGGAGGGCTGCTTTGTGAGGCGGAAGCTTGGAAACTCAAAGCAACCCTCCAGGTATGTTTTTGATGACAGAGAAAGATGATGTACAGCTAGAAAATAGTAATTTTTTCATAATACTGCCCATTTAAGAACTAAAATGAGTAACTAGGTAACCGCTGGCATGTTATCAGTGGATTTCATAAACTTGTGTGTTTCTTCTGCTTCATGTCTTTTAGTATTTTTCTTTTCAAGCAAAGAAAAAGTAGATATCTGAAGCAACTGGTCAGTGGATCCAATATATATCTATATGTATAGAATGTAAAATGTGTAGAATAGCAGTCTCTAAAATAATGCTTCATAGATCTAGAAAGAGTCCACACACAAAAAAAAACACTATCGGTTTGTTTCCCTCCACTTTTAATCAGATTCTAGCTCAGAGATTTTGCTCTCAAGGCATTCAATAAAACGTAGACCTAAATTACACGGATTAAACTTTAAAGTCTATGCTGCTCGCGTGCTTTTCTTGCCAAATTTTTTTGAACAATCCAAGATGAGTTTTGGAATACTACAGCAGTGTCCACATCCAAAACTGGCATGCACAAGCCAAACGCATTACTGCAGAGTAATTTACCATGGCAGATGCCTTTCTAAGAGAGACTCCTTTGTTTTTTTGTTTTTTTTATAAAGTTAGTTTGCTTGATCACTTAAGAAATAATTCATCATTTCTATTCATCTCCGCCAAGAACATTTTTCTGGACAATTTGTGGATTTGTCGTTCTTCAACCTTAATTTATTGCTGTAGTTGCGCTTCTTCACTGCTTTGTTTAGACTCGCAGAATAAGTCTTGGTACAAAACTGACGACAAAATACCTTTCCTCCAAGTTTTATTTCTAACACCTGTTTGAGATTTGGCTCGGAAAGAAAAAACAAATCAGAAAGAAAAAACAAAAACAAAACGGAACAACACCTGAGAGTAGAGAAAGAACTCTGCGTTCGAACGAGCCCACATACTGAGAGGGAAGCACTAAAGCAAATTGCAAACTAATTTAAAGAACTTGAGCTTTTTATCTGCAGATTCTAGGATGAGATCGCAGCTTTATGCGCTCAGTAGTCTGTCAATCAGTCGGTTTCAAACGAAGCCTTAAGATATCTTTGTTTTTATTAATATTATTATTTGAATAGACTCATTGTTGTCGACTGCGCTGCGTTCTCCAAGAATGCAGCTCGGTGTGTGTTTCTATCATCTGGCCCTAATCACAACCAGGTGCCTCCGATTCAAATTAACATATGGTTCTAACTTTCCTCCTACTTTGACAAATGCATACCTGGGTTGCTGACTAGTAAAACCATAAAATGAATTCTTCAGTTTTTCTCTTTATTACTATTTTTATTTACAACATGAGGATATAAGGGAGGGTGAGGTGGGGCAGAGCTGAGAATGATTTCACCTTGCATGCAACCCTCGTCTTGCCCGCGTTGCGCACCTTGACACACGACTGCGATCGCAGTTATTAGAAGCAGGACTTGTACTCGTTCTGTTTTGTTCACGTGTTCATTATTTGGGTTATTGGTGCATTCGCAAAGGGCAATAAAAACCAAAAGAAAGGCTTTAATGTGATATTTTCAGGACCTGACGTTTTGGTTGGGCAGACAAGTGCCTGAAGGAAATGTAAGAGAGAAAATCTTCCCTCTGCAATTTCGCATATTTACATTTATAAACATTAAGGTGGGTTTAAAAAAATGCTGCAAGGAAACGCAGAAATGGTACGAGATCGCAGTGAAGCACATAGTACGATTCTTTCTCCATCTTGGATATCTAACCAAACGATTAATCGGATTAATTGTGATGAATCAAATCTAATTACTAATTTAGTAATTGGTCAATTAACTGGAGTGTAACATTAACGACTCAAAAAAGGCCAAAAGCTAGATACACTTGAAATATGACTAAACTACCTTGTTTAGTCATATTGCTAACAATTAGCTTGTTAGCAAGATAAAGGAGCTTGTTTTAAGTAAATATTTCTTGAATATAGATCAAAAATTACTAGTTCCACTGGCAGATTTTTTTCCCCACTTTCACAAGCATTTTCCTGTTATGAGTGAAAAAAAATCTGCCAGTGGAATAAAAACTTTATCAATATTCTGGAATGACTGGTGTAAAACAAGCTGCTATATCTTGCAGAAAATTTACTTGCAAGTTAATTTAGTCTTATTTCAAGTCTACTAAAATATTTGAACTAGAAATTAGGCAAAAATACTTGGTAAGATTTTGTGTTTTTGCAGTGAAGGGGCAAAAAAAAAAAAAAAGGGGGGCAAAGTTATACGTCGGCACATCTATGCATATCTAACTGCTCCGATGTGGAATTACCAGACTTTTCGTTTGATATCTGCACATTTTATGCAAAGTAGAGGTAAATAAACCCTCGTGTGATTCTCCTTGCGTCTTAAAATGCAACTTATTGGATGAATAGATGCTCAAACAGACTGATGATACTGATCCTGGTATAAATGATCTGTATCATCTTTTGCATTGTGTAAAAAAATCTGGTATTTTAATTTCCATTTTATTACATTAGCGTCGCACTGCTTCAATAAATTGCAATATTAATGAAAATTTCACTCATTTCACAAAGCCAAACAATATATGGATTAACTACGCACAGATGGCTGTTTGAAAGCCTTTATTTCTGTTAATTATGATGGTTTTCTGCTTACAGTTAATGAAGACATGACATTTCAATTAGAATATTATATCACAGCAATAAAAGCTATTTTTAACAACAGAAATCTGGACGTAATGAAAAAGTATATTTAATATCTGCTTAAAGGTTACTTTCAAAATGCACTTTTAATCTGACAAATGATACTCATGAAGATGCTCAAAATGGCCACAGAGCACACTGGACTTTATTAATATCAACTATAAATATATGATCTTTGCTTGTAAAAACTGTAGAAAACTGTAGTTTATATGTTGGGCACATTGTGTTCCAAGATGTTCTTTCATAGTTCTAACAATAAAGAATAAGAGAGCTGACGAGCAAAGACAGCAGTAAAAAGTCGAACAGCGCGAGGTTGCATGAAGACAATTGGGATGGCACACAATATGGAAAAGTCATACTTTAAGGCAGTTATTTAAAAATCTGTAAAGGCGGGGGGAGTCTACAAAGTTTGTTGTCAAATCTTGTTAAAGGTAGTTTTGGTTTAAGTGCAACGTCAAGAAACTGAAGAGAAAGTTAATTCCCAAAATTAAATCTACAGCTATTTGTCTGGCCAGAGGTGCTTTTTAGCCATAACTACTTTGGTTTGAGTTACCCAGGTTTGGAAACCTGGAGCTTAAATGTCTAACTGCTCCCCAAAAACAACAAACTGAGACGGTACGTGGGTTATGATCAGAGCTGTAGCTTTGAGCTGAAGCAGAGAAAAATATACATTTAATATTTTATAGACTTATAATCAAGATTTCGACTGTTGTCGTCTAATTTATTCTTATTTATTCAACTATTTACTTAATTGAAACCCTAACCGGATTACTCCTTGAGATCTTGCTCATGCAATTCTTTGTTAAAATGATCATTATGTTGTAACGGTATAACATAAGATGGATGATCTGTGAAAAAAAAGAAAGAAAATAAAATCAAGCTTCTCTACCTTCTCCCTGTGCTTCTAGCAACAACTAGAGAAACAACCAATCAGAGGCAGGGGGAGGGTCTTAGCGATGTCAAGCATCCTCTCTCGCTTGCTCTTTGCTAAACTACAACTAGTTGGATTGAACTGAATTGTAAATATTTTGATATTAGTCTTCTTATTTTGAAAGTGAACAAGTGCATTTTGTGGTTGTACAAATACACCAAACCAAAAATGAATAATAGCGAATTTATCCAAGCTGAACCTCAGCTGTAAAGGTTTAGGGCTTTGCAGTAATTTCTTTTGCAATGGCACATTTTTGTTGCCGTCCAAAAGCGAAGCTGACACATTTTGTGTTTTACTCCTAATCTAAAACCCATGTTGCAGCTTCGGACTGGGCCAACGAAAGCACTAGAACATGACAAACAGTCTCAAGAAGTGCCGAAAATGACAGAACGATATGTAAAAAACGGCAGGACGGATTAAGCTGGGCCTTTTACTCATATTTATTTTCATCAGGTTGTTAGATAGCGGTATTACAAGGCTGGAAAGGGATGTGAAAACTTCGGAGACGTTCCCGTTCTCCCGCTCCAGATTCCTCCACCCGCCCCTCCAAAACCCGGACAGAAGCGTGCGGCGTGTGATTGATATCTGAGAATGATCCCGAGCTGTCTCTCCTACTCTTCTTTTAGGCCTGGAATGTGCTCGCATCTAAGCCACGGGCTGGATCAGGTCTGTGTTACTGTTTTCATTTCTACTGTGAAGAAGAAGAAGAGGAGAAAAAAAATAGCCTGCTGCCCAAAAAGCTCTTGTATCCACAATACAACACCTGGAAAAAGAAACTCTTCATTAATCCCAGCAGCCCCTGAGAATCTGTGGCTCTAAGCGCCGCTCTTCCCCCAAACCACATGTGAGGCGGCACAGTGGCTGGCCGGCAGAGCCTTTGTTTTAGAGCAACTCCGGGTTATTGTCGGGTCACCGTGGCTGAGTGGCTCCTTAATTGAATTTCGAAGCGTTTTGTTTTAATACGCCACAGTCAGAGCTCTCCGGCCCCCTAAAAATATCCAAGTGGATAGGATGACCTCATCTTTTCCGGAGTTTTGGAGAAAGATAATCCGACATGGTCTTTATCACTCTAACAGCTGATGAATGAATAATTACAGGCCGACCACAGATTAGACCGCCGTCCGTGTAACTTTAGAGTGCTAAATCGCACGGCGGTGACCTGATTCGCTGATATCTCTGAAGAAAGATAGAATCGCTGTTTTCTTTCCCATCCTTTCTTTTAACGGTTCGTTTAAAGTATTCAAGCATTTTTCCCCCCACTTTACAGCCTAATAATTTAATGTATTTTGGGGGGATTTTAGGGTTTAAACCAACACGTAGTAGAGCATTGCTGTGAAGTAGTTTAAAAACATTATCTTTTTTTTTGCAAATAAAAATTAGTAAAGTTTGCATCTATTGCAATCCCCTTTAGACATATCCCCCTAAATAAAACCCAATTCAACCACTTGCATTCAGAAGTCACCAAATTAGTACATAGAATCCATCTGTGTGTTATTTAATCTCAGGATAAATCCAAGTTTGTTAGAGATTAGAGAATAAACAGCATACGGATATCAGCAGTGATGTTTTGCAAAAGTTTAAAGGAAAGTTAGGATGCAAACCAGTTAGTTTAAAAAAAGTTAAGTTGGTAGATGTTGGGTCTTATAATAAGACTCTAAGTGTTGCAAACTACCTCTGCTCCCCTACTATCACAAAAAGAAATGTGTCTACAACTTTCGGCAAAAAAAAAATCATTGCTCTTTTATGACAGATTATTAAGGCCACACTAAGAAAATGAAAATAAAATTACCAGAAGCTGTGGGAAAATAAAGTCGTAACATTCTGACTTAATTCTACGACTTCTCGTAAGGTTACAATGTTATTCTCGTACGACTTCTCGTAACGCGATGACTTTATTCTTGAACAACTTCTTGGGACTTTATTCATGTATGACGTATTTCTCATACTTTATTCTCATGATATTATATTATGGCTACTCTCGTAATCATTTTTTATACATTTATATTATTTCTTAGCATTACTCTAATAGTTTGTCGTACACTTCTGCCATACATTTAAAATAAAATATTGGTTAGACACTTGATTGATACTGACACTTAAGTCACTCCATCCTTAAACCTGAATTTCCCAACAGAGGAACAAGTATTTAAATTTAAAGCAATTTCAGTGGTGTCTAAGGTGAGCATTTTTAACGTTTGGGGTCCACATGCCGACGCTGATCGTCATACACTCATGCGGGTGACTTCATCTTTTTAATCACTTGTCAGTAATGGAGGACAGCAGCAGAATATGCAAACCCAGGAACGTATCAACACAACACGAGCGTGTTTTTACTTCCCTGGAAGAAGTGGTGACTAAAACCTGCTCTCCTGCTGCAACAGCCCTGCTCTGTATTTATATTAGCTGCAAAGCAATTTTTAACTGTACATTCCAGTTAGGTGAACAGCTCTTGGCCGGTGCAGACGGATTTTTCAAAGCTTTGAGAGAAAAAAAGAAGTAAAAATTAAAATAAAAGAATAAAATAAAAAAATTTAAAAAAGATGTCCAGTCAGTTGGCAGGAGCTGTGCAGTATTTTTGCAGCAAAGGCAACAAAATCATTTATTTGTCTGACTTTGCAGTACGCCCGTATAGCTGTCAGTAGGTTTTTACTGTAGCAAGCCTAAATATGAAACCAATTACAATCTTGGGTCGGCACTCCAAACAGCCTGCATAATTTTTTTGTTGTTTTCTTCTGAAATACAAGCAACTATTTCATGCCTCACCCCCCCTCCACTCCACCTTTTCTTATGTTTTTCATCACTTTACGCGGTGTGGTTCGGATAAATAATACATTTGTTTACCGCTCGTGCGCGCTGAGGTAATAATCGCCTTCAGAAACGTCCTATCTATCAACTGAATCTGGTCCGTGAGTCCGCCGCTCTCGGCTTCGCTCGGGTGATGAATGAACATCTGAGTAATTTCATGGATGAATTAGGAGCTAAAAACAACAGCGGACTGGGGAGGGGGGAACGTATCGGCAGATATTCCACCTGTTGCCTAACACTAATAGAATAGTACGATTTTTCTTTGTTATGGCGTTGATGCTTCAGGCAGATAGTGGTTCAGACAGAACTCCTGGCAGCTCTGTTGAAAATGCTTTTTTGGTCATTTAGACAGCAAAGCAAACAAGAACACGCAGCACTTATCATATCTGGAGTAATATCTGTTCATTACATTCATTTCGGTTCTTTTTCATGCTGTTCTCAAAGTCTGAATCTTAACCACAGCCATGAAAGCTATTACACTGACACACAATCTCTAATAAGAGAGCAAAGTTAATTATCTCTGATGGGGATACATCAGTCAGTTTAAAGACACAGCACTACATAAACAACAAGACTGCAGAGGTTGATGTTGAACTACATGAAAAGATCAAGCGTCGGGGCTGATCGCGTCCATCATCGCTGATGGCTAATATCCTCCAGATGAGCGTAGTCCCCCCGCTCCCTGACTGGATTCCAATCAGCGTGGAATCCACCCAGCTCGCGGGGTGAAGCTGGTGCAGGAAAGAGTCCAGGCTCTTTTAACGCTACGTGTTGGAGAGCCGTCAGCTGCCAAGCCGGCATCGCGCTCGTCTCGCTAAACGAAAGAGCTCCGCTGAGTTTTATGTCAAGTGAATGTGGGTTGGAACGCTGAAGTCAGTGAAAGGTTAGCAAGAGACATCTCTGGTTTCTGGCTCCTTATTTACGGCCTTAAGAGTCATTTGAAGCTTTTTTTTTTTACTGAAACATGCTAGCTGGTCAATCCCCTAAGCAGCCCAGAAAAATAGATGGAAGTGCTGTCCATTAAATTCACACCCCTTTGACTTTTAAATGTTGTATCAACCTACAACCGTAAATTTAAGTGAGTTTTAGAAAGACAGACTCGATGTTTTCTTTACAAAATCATCTTGAAACGAGTAGCATGAATTTGTATTCAGCTCTCTTTACTCCAATACCCCAATGCTGCTCATTTCCTTTAGAAGTGAACAAACAGCTTTAAAAAGACAAAGGAACACAGCAGACCAGTCAGGGAGAGCGTTGTGGTGAAGCTTAAAGCAGGGATAGGCTGAGCTGAGGTACGATACTTCAAAACAAAAGCCTTGAACATCTCACCAAGATGTCTGTCCAACTGAAAGGACAGGGCAAGGAATGAGGTTATTAATCAGAGGCAGGCAGCCAAGAGGCCCATGATAACTCTGGAGGAGCTGCAGAGATTCACAACTCGTGTGTCAAAAACAGTCAATGGGATAACTGTTTGAGGTCCACTAAAAAAAGCTGGCCTTTATGGAGTAGTGGCAAGAGAAAAGTCTTGAAAGATGTATCGTTTGCAAGTGGTCACTCTTACAAAAAGCTTTTAACAGCCTATCTAGTATGACTAATTCGCACATCATGTGTAATTTCAAATGTGTGGCTAAGCTAGGCTAAGTTAAGCTAAGCTAGTTTTCCTCAAACCACACAATAAGCACATACAGGCAAGAGTTCTGCTTAGATGATACTTTTTTTTTCTCCCCAGATTTTTGGGCTACATGTAAAACTACTAAACTGGGCACATCAGACACTTTGGGTAGCAACACACATGTTATGGAGATTCATTTCTTAAGCTGGGAGAGGAAGATGATGGCAAGATAAATGGAACAAAACATGATCAACCAAACCTGTTAAAGACCTAAGAGGTCATCGTGCTGTTGGATGATTCTTAAGTATACCGCCACAGGTACGATGGAATAAATATAATTACATAAATTATAAATATGTGTTAGAATGGCATAATTCCATAACTTAATATTAGTGAAAAGGTTTTTCTCCAGCTCTGTGATGGACTGGCAGCCTTTCCAGTGTTTACCACACCTCTCACCCAGTGACGCCTGGAGAGGGGCATCAGCCTTCCCCATGACTTTGCAACGATAAGCAAGTGGATGGATTTTATCCAGTCACACTGAAATTTTGTCTCTAAATGGCCAAAAGTGTTAGATATAATCCAAAGATTTACAGCTGTAATTGCAGCAAAAAGTGTTTCTAGACACTATTCCACTCCTGAGTTTTGACTCAGCATAAGAAAGATTATGGAAGTACACTAAAATTTGTAATTATTGTGTAAAAATGTGAAAAATTTCAATGGGCATGAATTCCTTTGTGAGGCATTGGACAGGGCAGAACTGACTAATCATTGCAGTCAAAACTGACTCGATGCTGGAGAAAATCTTAACCCTCCTACTCGGCGCATCGATGTGAAACCATAAACTAGAAAGTAGCAGATTTATTAGAAACCCGTCTGCACTCCACAAAAAAGGGTAAGTGGGCAGCGATTCAGCAGTAACACCTCTGATGGCAAAACTGTGTTAATGATGCCATCGTGTGGTCTCTCTCAACGGAGACGCTTTCTTCTAATGTGCATTTGCAAATTAAGAAGTTGATCCAAAAGAGAGAGAGAAAAAAAGTGCTTTTCATATACGAAGCAGTTTATCAGAACACGGTAACCACGGAGATTTCTGAAGGACAAGCGGGAGGAAACATCATCACCTTGGTGGGATCCTGGGTACTGACGTTGGGCTTTAGGCCAAACCTGCCACTCCTCTGCATTGGCCAGACTGTAAACCAGCGTTAGATGGATTGTGGTCTTTAGCGTCTCAAGCTGAACGGCGATGCAAACACACAGGGTTGTGTTGTGGAAATAAATCCACACTGGAACACTTTTTGAAAGCCGCCATACATCATGGCACTAGCAAATGTTGTATAGAAAAAAATCTTCCAAATAAAGAAACAACTGACAACTGTCCAGTGGAGTGACAAATCAAATCTTCAG
Source organism: Alfaro cultratus (assembly GCA_903066825.1). NCBI lineage: Eukaryota > Metazoa > Chordata > Actinopteri > Cyprinodontiformes > Poeciliidae > Alfaro > Alfaro cultratus. Next base: position 22,324 of record CAEFZX010003517.1, read on the forward strand.
AACACCTTCGCACCACATGCAGGAAGAGGTTAAGTTCTAATTCCTAAAGATATTCACATACAATTGACAAAAAGATAATCCATTTCTTTCTCAGGGTCTGACATTAAATCAGACCATGTTTTCTGTTTCAGCTCAGTCAAGATTACCAAAATAATTTCTCTTTGCAAAATGCCAGAATAATCCAAGATGACCTTTTTAGACATTTTTTATTACTTTTTTGAAATTTAGTTTACATACACTAAGAATACTTCGCCTCTAAACAATTTGGGAAAGCCGAGATTATGATTTAAACTCTGCAACTCTGCAAACCCAACAAAAAAGTATGATTTAATATCTGTATAACTCACTACCTACAGCAAACACTTCCACTTTGATTGTTTACTTGCCTTGCTGCATTTGGGTCTTCACAATTCATATTATTTGAAACCTCAAACCTTTCAAATTACAGTGAATACGACTCTTAATTTGAAAAAAATAAACGATCTTGTTTGTTCTGAAATGTAATGAATACAAATATTGGTGATAATCCTATGTGAGCTAAAACAGGAAAGATTTAGAACTACTTCATGCCAGGCAAAAATATTATATTTGTTATATAGTGTATGCAAACATCTGGTTTTTAACTATATATGTACAATATATGTATATAGTATAGCTGACATTTGGACTAGCTTAAAGTTTGAGTGTCGGGTCAAACAGAATACTAACTGTTAGTATTTTATTTAAAAAAATATTTTGACAACTATCATACCATTTTTCAGGCAAACATTCTCAAGTAAAACTCATGTGATTATGCGCAAAAAAAACCAACAAAGTGAGACTTCCAACTGCTTCCGTTCACCAATGTAATGTTTAACGTAATATAAAGCCAGCTACACTTTAGAAGGGGGCAAAATACTATTCCTATTTCTGTTTTTAGATTTTTCTCTTTAAAGATAGAGATTTGATTATAAACTTAATATCTTCTTGTTCCTTAAACATAAAATATTTACATTAGAAAAAAAAGCATCAACCGTATAGTGGATTTGAGCTTTTATAAGTTGATAGCGGAAGGCTACAGATTGGGTAATTTTCAATTTAGAATAAGTAAATATAAATAAAACACATTTGTGACACAACTCCTGTGGGAGTTTTGCTTTTTCTTACTGTGTTATTTATTAAAGATGACGACATTAAACAGGATAATGACCATTAGGTTTGCTCAAAATGCTACATTCTGCAACTAATGATGAGGAGGTCACCATGTCAGTAAGAGTTATATCATTTACAACATGACAGTTTTGAGACTGTCATGTCGTAATCTTGAACGCACCCCTTCTCTTGTTTGTTTCTCTTACACCCTCCCACCTCCAAACAACTGGATGAAATTGAGGAGATTACACTTTATGTCCATCGCCGTCTTCTGTTACCCTTACTCCCTCGCCACACATGACATCATGGAAAACTTTGTAAGGGTTCAGCTGCAGTAAAGAAACCCTCCGTTGTTTTAGCTATTTTGAGAGCCTGTGTTAATACACAGGGCTAAAAATATCGATTCAAAACACAGGATTCCGCAAATGTTTCCACCTCTGGCGCTGTCATGCGAGTGGCATTTGAGTCAGGTTGAATTGGGCCCTGATGCTGAAAAGGAGATATTTCAGCGTGGATTAATCTTCAGAGGGATTCAATGGAAAAAAATAAAAAGTGTTCGAGGTACGTAAACGGGATTTGGAAAATGAGCGCGACTTAAAGCCTTTCTGCACTAATTGCGGCGCTCCGACTCTTTCATTCATTTCCAAAGGTAAACAAGCAGATGTTGTTGAATCAAACTGAGAAATCTGCAACCTCATTAAGCTTTGGGTAGGAAAGGCATTCAGGAATTTAGATTTTACAAGAAACATGAACTCAACACTGAACAGCTTCATCTCAACTAGGCAATGTACAGTGACAGCGTTCTGTACGAATCCTACTGTTGTAAACCCGTTCACCTATGTATACTCAGTGTGCAATATGAACAATATCTGATTATTCAACTATGTCTCATAAAATGTAATTACGTGTTTGTCAAGCGAGAGAAACAACTAAGGTGTGGGTTTAAGTTCAGGTTTTCAACTAAGTGACACAAGACTCAGGCAACCATCAAGTTTGCCTCATATTGTACAAAGGTATATGGTATTGTCAGTTGTTTGTCATGTGGTATTCCTACTGGATGTAATTTTACAGCACCTAGGTTCCTCTAATTGTTTTCTGAGATAAGATTTTATTTTGCAATAGCAATATGTTTGAACTCATTTGTCTTTGTTTGGGGCTAACTAGCATTAGCACGGCAAGTGGCTCGTGTTAAGCCCATTGTTGAAGACAAAAGAGAAATCCTTCAGCCACTAAAGTCCACTCCATTTTTGTTTCCATTTCGTGAAGAAGGAAGTTGCGCTCATGTCTTCTTCACATGTTTTTATGCTGTTTCCTTCAGCTGCTCTTAGTGCAGCGCCTCCACAGGAGAGGAGGTGAACAGCTTGCTCAAAGGGGGTTTGTCTTGTCTGACACAGTGCAGTGTGAAAGCCAAACGCAACAGCTGAAAATGCAACAAATGTTGCAATTTTGCTCCTCAATCAAACCGAGTCTATCGGACTATCATGTACAAAAACACCCTTTGAAGAAGCAAGTTAGTCAAAGTGGAGTTATCTTCTACTCTACCCAACTTCATGTTGGCATACCTCANATAATAATAATCCATCACAAATGCTTTAACTTTGGAACATTTTGAAACATAATGGAACTCACCATTTTTGCCTTCGCTTGTCTGTTTCCCGGGTCTGTAACTTGGCCTGTCTGTCTGCCGTCCAGCTTCTCTGCCATCATGTGTGGCCCTCCGTGGGAGACCGGGATCCCGTCTGTCCCGTGGAGCGTCGTTGCAGACCTCTGCGCATTTCACAGCGTTCATGGCTCCCCCTTCACTCCCCAGCGGATGACATGTCTTCTTGGGTCACCTCCCTTCAGCAGAGAGAAAGATACCGTGCAAGTGAAGGCTTGGCAGGCAGGGGGGGCCACGTAGCAGCGACTCTGAACCGCGGCCTAACGGTTACCGTTCAACAACCACTGTCCACTGGAGTTTAAATAAGCGCAAAAACATCATGAATGGGTAAGTGTGAAAACTCTTAACTTGACACTAAAAGCTGGAACAAAGCCAAGTCAGTGTTTAGAGAACATAACATGTCTCCCACAGTTCAGGTTTCGGAGGCCCGTCTCGGCTCAGGCAGGCGGCCGGCGTGTGGCTGGTTGTTTATGATCCTAGTTTAAACTCACCTTCAGCCATATGTGTGCATCTCTTAACCAGGTGGAGCTACTCCCTTCAGGTGATGGGGAAAAAAATATCTATTTAAACAATATCAAAAGGGCAACGTTTTAAAAATCCTGAACAAAAAAAAAAAAAAATGGCCGACGACATTGATGCCGTTTACCTGCTCAGTACGGGGGCGGTCAGTTCCACCAGGTGTTAGCTAGCAGCTGCCGCCGTTAGCTAGCGAGGTGGAGTTGTGTGGGGGAGGGGCGGGGGAGATGCCCCCAAAATGGCCGCCACAGGAGTTTCAAGGATTCCTCAAACGCGCACAAATGAGTCACAGCAGCACTCTAGGTATGTTTTTATGAAGAAGTGGCATTATAATTTTCTCTAAAGCTCTATATTGCATTTTGGGGGAAATTGTGGTAAGTAACAGTTTATAAACTGTGTGATGCTGTGAGAGCTCTGCACATTGTCCAAACTCCCCCCCCCCCAAAAAAAATTTAAAAAAACTACTTCCTGTAATCTTCTTCATCATTTCGGCAGTAGTAACATCCGAATGTTGAACATGTGACAAGGTACGTTTGAAAAAAAAAAAAAAAAAACACAATAAAAATAATCCTAGAGCAAGAAAGTTTTGATTGAAAAGTATGATTTTATTTTATTTTTTTCGACATTGGGGTTTTTCCATTAAGCAAATTTATTTTCGGAATTTCAGTTTGCGCAACTTTTTATGATAAACACAGCTGTTGCTGATTTTAAAAAGAAGCCTTTCCCCTTTCCCATTTTCATTAATCGATTTTGCATGTTGGACAGGAAGCTGCAGCACAAACATTATTTACACGGCAATCCACACATGGAAGGACATTTACCACTATGGACAATCAGCTATAGAATAGCATAAAATAATTAATTTTTTAGAGATTTAAAGCAGACTTATTAGATGTGGCTTCTCAGAAGATCATGTCCCAGTTGGTCCGCTGGGATTTGACTCACTTTTTCGGGGAAACGTCCCTGAATGCACTGCGTCCACTCACAAGATATCTTGACACATAGATTACATGCTGTGTGCCTGAAAGAACAAAACCGGGTTCCACAGCATACTGTACATAAACACTGGCCTTGGCGAAAAATAACAAACCCATGCATTTACCTCCGAATGCAGACAACAGTTACTGTAAATCAGCCTGTTAAAAGGCCAGAAACGACTGGGACTCTTCCTCGCAGCATCAGGAGGAACCTCTTTACTGAAGCCTTAACTGATGGGCCGGCTTTGAAAGCCCACCCAGAGACAGATAGGGTCCGCTCCGACAATTTATACCACAGGGGACTTGAAATAGGCAAAGAGATAGGCGAAGGAAAACATTGCCTCAAAGACACCCAAGTCAGCTTGGTGTTTCATATTAGCTCAGAGCACAACAAGTTATCAGCGAATCTCTTTCTTTATGTGACACCAGACTGACCGAGGCAGGAAAAAAAAAATGTTTCTTTGTTGTGTGACTCAGAGGCAGAAGCGTGCATCTGAGGAGGGAGGGGAAAAAAGACAGGAAAAAGTAACCTAGCCTGTCTTCAAAAGAGTCAGGTTTATAATCTGATGCTATCTTGTGAATGGTGCTCTGCGTTTCAGAGTCAACACAATGCGAGCCAAGACACGTGGACACGTGGCATTAGGAGCTCCATCAAGATGAGCTGATAGCAGATTCCTATAAAGAGTTGTCCTCCCGTTGATTCTCTCCGATTGGCCTGAATGCTTTCTGCATTATCTGCCTGCGTCTCTAATGACTCGCAGATTAAGGGGTGGCTGGGAGAACAGGCAGTCGCTTATCTCCTTGAGTTCACAGCCTGCCCTATATTTTCTTCATGATGGGGATGTTAATCTTTATTACGTGGCAGAGTTTAAATAATTGCTCTCAGATCTTACTTGCAGAACGTCACAAAAGCATGACTTTTGGCACATCGGTCATAGTGGTACTTTAATCCACAGCCTTGTTGCCTTCTCTTTGGATTTCTGATGATGTTTCAGTTAATTAATAACTTGAAATTAACATCGTAAATTGTCGCATTTTTTATTTATTATTTTTTTACATGCAAAAGACCTGAGCAGGAACCTTTGTACTGTGTTTCTGGTACGCCTGTAAGTTTGACACACAAGCAACATCCGCCAACAACAGCTATGGATGACAGAACCGCTTCTCTCAGCCCACTGAGGGTTAATTTCTGTTTCAATAAAAAACTTTTTATTGGGAAGCTGGAAAAGACAAGTGTTGCGTTCAAGTTAAAGTTAGCATATCATCGAAACTATTCAAGCCTAAAGTAGCACCTCAATGCAAAAAGTGTTGCAGCAGCACAGACGTCCCCATCGCTAATGCTAGTGTTCACAGTCTTGGAAAGGTATTTTTCAAAATAAGTTGCATGGATGATCAGGAGTTCCTGAAACACTTGAAAGATGAAGAAATGTAACAGCACTTTGTTTCAATCTGATGAGTGAGTCACCTAAATAACAAAATAAAATCAATAAATATCTTTGTTCGCTAATGCTAGCGTCCACAGTGGAGAAGAAGTGTTTTTTCAATGAGTGATCAGGAGTTCCTGAAACACTTGAAAGGCGAATAAGCATAACGGCACTTTGCATATAGCTTTTTGTTGAAATATGATTAATGAACCGTGTGGTTAAACATTTTAGCCGTGTCCCACCACTAATTCAAATACAGCTTTTTAATTCTCCCAGCTAATAGAATTGTTTTGATACTTTTCTACAGAAATGAGGCCATTATTTGGTCTGCTTGCCACTGGTCTACAGATATCCCAGAGTTCGTCGCAAGCATCACACGGATGTGAGGCACTACGGAAAGGTCAGTCGGACTCTGCCGCCATGTAATTATAGAACAAAATGAGATTAAAAGCATTTCTGGAGCCATAAACACCGAGGTTATCTCATCGTATTCTTCTGACAGTTACATACTGGTTGAAATATGCAAGAAGTGCTTTTAAATTACAAAACCCCAGAGGCGGGTTGTAGTAGTCTACTTCCTATTATAGAAGGCTTGTGTGTTCACAGTGGCATTACATAATTCATAAGCGGGATACTTTTATCTAGCTTTTTGTTTCATGTCAGACAAGTGAAGGCTATATTTCACGCTGAATGACAAATAGCTGTCTGTCTGTCTGTCTGTAGTTTCGAAGAATCACACGTTTAGCCTTTAGCTGATCTCCTCATCTGTCCTGCGCTTTTATTGACAAATTATTCACCCGAGCAGTCACATCTGGTATGTTTTCTTTCCGTTTTGTGTCTTTCCCTCTACCCTTACACTTTTCAGCTGTTTTTTTTTTTTTTTATCGTTTGAAAGCGGCCACCAGCTGAGTTGGCACTATGCCAAAGGTACAAGGCCTGTAATATTTAACTTGGGGTGGGTCCAGGATTTCCAACTGAAGATTGTGAATTTATGTTGCAATCAGTCCGGTAAAGTAAAGCCTCCAGCTGAGCTCATTAGGATAACTCCTTCTTGTTTTCTGCTTAATAACATTTGATTTTACGCATCTGAATGAGAGCGTCGTAGCAGGTTGTTTTTAACAGTTAGCGCGCCTTCAGGAAGTATTCACGTCTCTTGCACTTTTTTACATTTTGTGACATTACAGCCACAAACCTCACTGTTTTTATTAGGTGTTCATGAGCTAGACCAACATGAATTACCACCATATTGTCAACGTTTTCACTTTTAAAAATAAAAATGTGAAAAGTGTGTTTTTCATATAATACAGCTTCCATTTGCTTTGCAATCCTTAAATAAAACCAACCCCATCCTTATGTGACGGAGTTGATAACTACAATCCTCCTTTGCGTCACCTCAGTACAAATCACACAAATTAAGTTCTTTGTGGAAAGACAGAAAGAAGAAAGTTATTGTTTATATAAAGCTATAATAAGACCAGTATAAATTTTTACCCCATGTTGAAAATGTGAAACAAGATGTTTCACAGCTAAATTGGTGACATAAAGTTTGTTCATAAGAAAATAAATTGAAACTAAAATAAAGATTTGAAATTAAAAAACTGAAAAAAATGACTTTTTTTTCAGTTTCAAATCTTTTTCAGTTTAAATTTTCTTTTCTTTTAGAACAACTTTATGGCCCCAGTTTAGCTCCATAAAGGTGCTTTAGTAGGATGATTTTGACAGTTTTGGCCTACATGCAAATTCAAATTGCTGCATTTCGTTAGGCCGCCACAAGAGATGTTTGTTTTATCACAAGAGATAAAACAAGTAAGCTGTCTGCTGTTACCACTATATTACTTGAAAATGGTCACCAGACAACATTGTTATCATTTAGTGCAACACCTTTTGGGATAATTTAAAGTCTAGCACTATTTGTTACATATTGTACCTTTATGTAAATGCATCTACAATAGTGCAGAACATGCAGTAGCTGATGAAAACAGTCTGCACATTACACAAAACTGAAAATGCTCAACTGGGTCTCAAGAAAAAGGCCATTTCATACCGCCTCTCATTTGTCCTCGCTCATATCTACAGTTCACATTACTGACAATAATGGAAAGCTTAATGAACTCCCAGATCAGTTTCCATTTCCAGTGGACGGTAGCGTCAGATCTGGAAATTCTTCCCACAACAGAACGAGCCAAGAAATCCCAACATCTGTCCTCGCGATGCAGAACTATCCAAATGCGAGCCGGTCCCTGTGAGGTTCTACAGTGTCACTTCTCCCGTTTCCCGAATCAGATGGGGTTATTAAATTGGACGGGGCAGATCTCACAGAACGCCATTCAGTTCATTATCTGAAAATGAGAAGATTATGAGACCTATAGGATACGCCTATCGACATAGACTAAATTCCCAGGCAAGGAGAGCATTAATTGTCAAATCAGGTGACTGTCAACAAGTCTACTATTGCTTTTACACTTCACAAGTCTGGCTTTAGAAGGAGAGTGACAAGGCAATAAACACTATATTAGCTAACTTCACACACAAAGAGAAGCTTCTATGCAGTACAAATCTGGACAAACTTCCAGAAAACTGTCAAAACACTGAGTGACTGACTGAAACCTCACCAGTTTAGAGTTGCCTTTGATTCCTAATAACTGGAACATTGGCTGAAATATTTGATTTGCTTGATGATTTTGATGGTGGCGTTAGACAAAATGTAATGTTGGTTACTTTATTAGGTTTTTACGATGTAAAGCAGGTTGAACTGCCTTGTTGCTGAAATGTGCTATGCAAATAAATTTTAATTGACAAACTTATCACGAGTCACTCTTTTGGTCCATTGCATAAAACCCTGGAAAATACATATAGTTTTGTGGCTGTAATATTACATAATGCAAAATAAATAAAAAATCACACATGTCTACTCATGTATTACTATTGAGGTTTAACTGACCGATGCTCTTTACTGGAATGCTTTCATCTCAGGGGCTTTTCCCCAAGACTGAACCCACCTTCACACCATTATGGTGGTAATCTCCAGTAATTTCAGCATCCAACACCGGCCGCTGCATCCTCGCATCTCATGCTGCTTTAATCCAGCGGCATGATTATACTTAGCGAAGGGGAATGTGAGGGTGTAGCTGTAATAGGTGACATGATGTTTGTTTTTTCCCCCAACAAGACAATGTGCCTGTCATGGTCAGAAAAAAGGATTTTTTCCTCTTCTGACTTTTAGATGAAGTCTTTACTCACTTTGATGTTTCTGGATTTGTTTAAAATGACTTGCAAATCAGGCAGCTGCACATTCAGGTGACTGCTTTAGTATATTTAGTTGTTTAAGAACCTCAATCTAGTTTTATGTTTTTTCAAGGGTGACTACACAGCAAAACAAAATCATGCTTTTCAGCTTCCAGTGAAGTGGCATGAAGCATACTCTGAGACTAAAAGGAGCTCATTACATCAAATTATATCCTGGTGGTCCAGTCAAAGTCCTGTCCAAAAGTCAGAATCTGAGAATCTCTGTTATGATTCTGCGGTTATAACTTCAGCAAAACATGGCTCAGCCAAATCTCGTTGAATCCAAACATACCTCAAAACTCACACTTTTCAAATATGTACTTTAAGTACCTTTTACATTTTTATTTTCCTTTTAAAGTTGAAAATAGTGAACTACTTCCTGTTGGTTTAGAAAATCTCATTAAAATCTATTGCAGCTTGCAGTTTCAACGTAACAGAATGTATGAATAACTGCGCGACCTCTTGCATTCCCTACTCCATCTCTCTTGCTCTCTCACGTTTCTATGAAATTATTATTTTTTATTTAAACAAGGCTCTGGCAAGATCTCAAAGTTTTGCCATTCTATAATAAACAATGACATGACTATCAGGAAAATATTTACTTCAATCTTTAAAGTGACTTATGGCCATGTTGGCTGCTAAACAGAGTGTCATGAGTGCTATGCTGTCAGGTGGCACAGTCTGTATAAATACTCTCTGTGCACTTGTTTATAGGAAATCCCCCATCTGGTTTCAGCAGAACATAGTCCGGCACACTGGTGACCCCTTGAGTTTTTTTGGGGGTTTTTTTCTAATGGAAAATATAACGGTGCTGGAATAGCTGGTCTCAAGTGACAGACAAGACAACAATTTAAAAGAGTGCAGGCTCCACATCCCTGAGTCCAGCCCTTTCCCGACTTGTAAACACAGAGCCCGGCTTTTGAAGAACTATCCAGAAAAGCCCAGTGGCCTTTATGTCATCCCGCTTTTATGGGATATAAAAGGATAACACTGTTGTCATGCCTCGCAAACTTCAAAGTACAAATGAAGAGTTTATCAGATATATCTGGAAAGAAATGACACGGCAACGGTGAAGATGTGATCAAACACGCCGACAGAATCCCGAAGAACTTAAACAGAACCCTTAGAAGCATGAAGAGCAACGGGATTATAAGATTTCCACACCTTCACGGCTTCACCTCATTCCGGGATTTATTGTGATCTGCGTTCATTTGAAACCGCCTTAAGCAAGTCTAGATTTTTTTTTTTGTTACTTTTACCTATTTTATGACCAATTTGGTTTAGTCTAAAAGGCCCCTAAGAGCAGAGGGTGACGACTGATGCTTACACAAAGCTGCCCTGACGTACAGCCGAAAAAGCGTTGAACAAAGTCAAAAGGACAATTGTTTTGAAACATTCAAAAGAGACGTTACAACTGGCTTTGTGGAAAAAAAAAAAGATACAGGTTATTTGGTTTAGGTTTTGCATTTGTCAGAATTTCTTTTTATCTCAGCTGGGATGAACCAACAAAAGTAAGTGCATATGGAAGCCAGGGGTGCCAATATTTCACTATATGCTTCAAAGATTTGTTAGGTTTATTTTTAGGAGCTGCCAGAATCTGAATTATTTTTAGGATCAGACTAAAAGTAAACTCAAATCTATCTATGTATGACACAATAAAGTTTTTATATCGCACTAAACAGCACAAATCAGAATTTTGTGGTCCTTAATCATTTACACATGTGATGTTTTGCAAATGAACTCCTCAGAAGTTCATTTTCTGTGATAGGCAAATGTAATCAATGACAATAATATATAATATTCCGTAAAGTTTAAACCCATATAAAGACATAAAATCACTTAAGTCAAAGAAAACAGTTCAACACCAGTTCTTCATTAGGTTCTTTAGGGTTTACATCCATTCTTTACGGACAGTAAACCCTATAGAGCGTAATGAAGGACTGCTGTTTAAGTCTTTTCTTTGACTTTTATCAAACAAAAGTTCTAATTCAGCCAAATGACCAGACATTTTAGACAAGTTCAAAAATGTTGTAGTAGGCGTCAAACCGTAAAACTTGCACGTTTACGCTGTTGCTACAAGATTAGTGCAAATAAAGTAAACTCTTGCAGCAATGACTCAAAAATGTTGCTTTAAATGTCCCTGCTACGCTTTACTAAAACCTGGATTTGGATAGTGACCTAGGTTAGTTCAACCTGGGTGTGGGAAGGCGAAAAGGTCGAGCCAGGCATAGATTGACTTTAATGCCAATGGTCAGTGTAACATGAAGTTGAGGGCCTTCACATTAACATTAACCAGCTTAGTGGTCAGGCATAGATTGACCTTTGTGCCAATGGTAACGTGAAGGCCCTCCATGCAAGTGGAAGTTGGTCACATGGATGTCTGTCTTTCCTCGGACCTCCCAGTTTGTGTGGAGGTTTGGCTTTGCTTGGACTCCTCTGTTTGGAACCTGGGTATGGGTTGGTGCAAAGGCCGAACCAGGCTATGCATGGAGATCCCTGGTTGATTGGAGGTCTGTCAAAGCCTGGTCCTAATATGATGGACTCATTGCTTTGGGTCAGGGGATAAGCAGTGTGCCCAAAGTCGGTCCTCGAGGGCCGGCATCCTGCATGTTTTAGTTCTCTCCCTAGCTTAATGCAACTGGATTCAATGATGACTCAATAGGAGGCCTAAGAAGAACATTGATGAGAAGGTTGTTACTACCACCAGGGAGAGAACTAAAATGTGCAGGATGCCGGCCCTCGAGGACCAACTTTGGGCACCCCTGGTTTAGAAGATGTGAATTAAGTTTTAGTTAATGTTAGGTTGTATTTCTGCCAGTTGCATAGCTGCAGTACACTAGCAGTCTATTGTGTTGAATGTGCTGAGACATTCAACGCATTAGAAACCAATCAGAACCAAAAGACAAACTTTTGGTTCTGATTGGTTGTTTCTGGACAGCAGCAGAGCCAGAGGAATTTTCACAGATTCTCTGTTTCATATTTTACTGTCAGACACTTTTAACAAATATTCATCCATCCATCATCTAACA
>CAEFZX010003518.1:0-15329 GCA_903066825.1 Alfaro cultratus
TAGACAAAAACATACTTGGTAAGATTTTGTGTTTTTTCAGTAATGTGTAATATTCTTAGGATAAAAGTGATATATTTTCTAGTGAAAGCATCATGTATCCATTCCATTGTCCTAATTTTGTCTGCACGTTGTGCCGGGATGTGTTGAGATAAAAGTGACGTGGCTTTTCGGAGCTGGCTTGTTTCCTTGCTGCTGCGCGGCGCGTGTTGAGGGGACCGGCCCCCAGCAGGGGGCCTGACATGGGAAACGGTGGTAGAGAAGAGGTGGGGCTCTCCGCTCATCCCCAGAAATCACCAACGCCGCTGGGGCAAAAGGAATTAATCAGAGAGAATACATTACAACATGAAAGGAGGGAAGACTCTCATCCAGCCAGCCTTCACTTCATTCGTCCTTGTCTCACTTTTGTTTTGTCTTTGAAACTTAGTTAATCAACAGAGGATTGTTAAAGTCACTTAAATAATAACCTAGGAAAGAGAAGAATTGATCAGAATATCATGGAAAATTTCTGATCTCTGGATTTTGTAATGATTTCAGATGCAAGTTTTAATCAATTTAGATCTCCCTTAAAGAATTAGAACATCAGAAAATATTTTCTAATCAGCTTTACAAGGAAGCTGTCACCACAAAACAAAGTTTAAAAGTTGTTAAAGACAACATTTAAACTGTTAGCATTGCTAAAACGTCTGTCTCTGTGACACAGGCCATTAATATTTCCATATCCAGCACGTTTCATGAGCTTGAACACACACAAGCACAAAAGTACAACCTCTTCTGCATTACTTTTATTAAATGAAAGTCTTGCTCTCTCTCTCTTTTTTGCAGCCTGAATGAACTTCAGACGTGCTGTGAAAAAGAGGTTTATCTCCAAAATGTTCAACCTTCCTGTTATCTCCTGCAGCTTTTCCTGTTCTGCCTCTGACTTTAAAATGTGCAGTAAAGGTGCTTATTTAGGACTGGAAAACAAAAATCACAATGTTGTTTTTGCATATAAATCCTCCGATTTATGTCGGCGCTCTGCAAGCAGGAGTTGGTTTCTGAATCCTCTTCTGGTTGTCTTGAAACAAGCAACCTGTAATCATGGTATGAATGATTCTGCTCCTTAGATTTATTGGCGTAGAAAAACACCTCGAGGCTTGTGAGCATGTCTTCGCTCTGAATTTGTCGTCTGTTTGTTTGGGTTTGCATTTTTGGGTTCTTCATTGTAAAAGTTGTGACTGCCGTGTTGTTAGACCCAAACCACATTCCCACAACCAGAATGGAAGTGCCAAAAACTGAACTTTTATGAAAAGGCCTTCAAAATAAAACTCCAGTCACAGTGTCCATTCATTGCTGCTGTAGAAGGAGATAAATATAGTCGTCCGTCCGTTCATCCTTTGGTGAGCCTTGTATGTACTTTTAAAGCAGAGAGGCGTCCATCCTACAGAATAAATATTAACTTTGTCCCCACACCACTCCTGAATTTGAACTTTAGCTAAGTGAAGCTTTTAATACTAAAACCTGGAAGATTTTCAGAAATCTTTTGTTTGAAGTCTCAGCTTCTACAAATGAAGCTTAATAATTAAATTGGACTTCACAGTTTCATGGTTTGAGAACTTTTTAAATGCTTAAGCTTTAAAAATCTCAATCCAAAACAAAAGGTAGCTTACAGAACAGCAAATATTCCTGGGAATGATGTAGGAAAATGTATTTTCTAGCTAATTCCCTCTTCGTAAGAGGGATGATTATTTATTTATTCATTAATCTCTACTATATTCTTCCTGTGGTTTACACCAAACATTACAATTAAATTGCCCTTTACACATATTATAAAACAGACTCAGTTTTATTCCTTAAAACACAAACGATATTCAAATCAACCGCTTCAACAGTTATAACGACATACAAACATCACGACAAAATATATCACCACACAAACAGTTTCAGAAATACAAAAACTAAATTAAAAACAAACATTCAAATATAAATTAACCATTCCATCAATTCAATATTTATTCATTTTCTGTTGTAGATTTTTTAGGGTTGTTTAAAGAGTTTAAAGTTTTAGGCTAAAAAGTTTTGTACTTATTTTTTGTGTTTGTTTTCTTTGAAAAAGAAGTAAGGCATTGCACAAATTAAAATGTAAATTTGTGCAAAAATATTTTGCTTATTTTAAACTGCAAATCCTTTCATATTTATCTGCCATAAAGAGTATGTTTGCATGCAGATGAAAACAGAATATTTCTGGTTGGGGTTTTAAAGCCATTCAGCAGCAGCACCTGCAAGCCACTTCTTTTACACGGCCTTCAATACTTCCACAACGCCGACGCCCCGGGATCCCAGCATTTGATACAAACATCAAAGCAGCAGATCCGAGTGCAGAAAGCGCCGTGCTCATGAAGTCAATGGCTGACCCGCGGGGCAGAGAGCATGCAAAATGGCTGAGCTTCCCATAACCTGTTGGTCTGCAGCAAGCCGGGCGCAAGCCAGAAAACACAACAACACACACAGACCGTTAGCGCTGGAAAGGCATGCGCTTCCTTCCCATGGTGAAGTCATTAAAAAATATACATTTTAGAAGAAAATCTATTACTCTAACTGCACAAAGCTGGACATTAACCCCAAAAGTTACGCTTTTATTTTATGGCTCAATGTGAAATATCTAAAACTGATTCATAAACACAAAATCTCACCTGATATTTTATTTTATTTTCTAGAGAAAATATCTCAGTTCGCTTGAGATGAAACAAAACTAACTTACAAATAACATTTCAGAAAGATACAGGAGCTTTATGTCAATAATTCCTTAATATTGATGAAAACGTCCCAGTTCCATTTCACTTATAACATGAAAAAAATGTCTGCCACTGGAACTAGAACTGGGTTGCTAGGTAACGGGCTGGGGTTGCTAGGTAACGGGCTGGGCTTGGCTGGGGTTGCTAGGTAACGACCTGGCTTGGCTGGGGTTGCTAGGTAACGGGCTGGGGCTGGCTGGGGTTGCTAGGTAACGGGCTGGGGTTGCTAGGTAACGGGCTGGGGTTGCTAGGTAACGGGCTGGGGTTGCTAGGTAACGGTGCCAATCTGCCAGTGGAAATCAAACACGCTCATACTGTATATCTTGCTAAAAATTATTTTTAAGTTAGTTTTGTCTTTTCAAGTGTGCAGATATTTACTTCAGATGACTTTGTAAAATTTAGATTTTACCTGCAAAAAATAATGTGTATTTCTGTTTTTAAGCACAAATACACATTCATATTTTATTTTTTGCTTTTTTAAATGACACTTCCTAGTTGAATCTTATTTAAAACGGACATGCTGTTGTTTTTTCCCCTGTTTTAAAATAGAGATTTTACTGTCCTGGTTTCCATTGATTGGAGCAAATAGTTTAAATTATTAACAAAATGCATCGTTGACTCCTGGCCATTTGAATTTACCACAGAAAAATCTTTTTAAATAGTATAATTTATATGTTTCCAACTTTAGGAAATTTGATGCCGTATTGAAAGGAGCTGCTTAAACCTCATAAATATTGGTATAAACTATTACTTTTCATAATAAATGAACCATTATTGAACTTAAAAATGCAGCTGCATTGCTGAGCTGCAGGCTTATAAATATACATTATAAATATATTGCTTAATATATTAAGTTATTTAAAAAAAGAAAAATGACAACTAAGTGAATCTTATTCCGATCCACCCATTAATTAAAGGGTTAGAGTTTCTCCATAGGGCAATTTTTTTTTAAATATTGAAAATATATTGCTTCCTGTCATTTAAGCAGTGGCTAAAAATATTAAATGTATAATTATGATCTGTTATGCTTCTGTTTTTAAGTCTATAAGGACGTTAATTTGGAAAACCTGCTGCATTAGTTGAAAATAAAGTCCCAGAATAAACTCACAATAATTCAAGCTGTATTTAAAAAAAAAAAAAAACAGAAAACAAATGATGTCTAATATGTTTTATTCTACCCTTATCTTGAATTTATTAGTGGGAAATTAGTTCCATTTATTTAAATTATTTGCTCAAACTTCCCCAGAAATCAGTTTTTAATTTTGTTAATTTGAAAGCGAGAGCGAGAGAAAAGGGGAGATAACAGGAAGGAAAACCCAAACTGGTTTAGTTGCATCTGTAAATCTACATTCATCTAAGAAGAGAGGGAAAAAGTACTTTCACTGTGACCCGCCTGGCTGCCTTTAATGTGGTATTTGGTGGCGATATTTGTGTAATAAATACATACTGGCACAGAGGAAGCGCGTCACTGCAGGGGTTTTTATTTTCTCGAGCTGCGGCGGCATTTCCCATTTCGAGCTTCTGCACTTAAAGCTGAGCTGGCTAGTGAAAGCGGTGCTCAGCAGCCATGCAGGAAAGGTTTCACAATGAGTGAGCGACAGACATTTTCTCCGTCATCTCGTTAACGGGGGGAAGACGGGACCAGGCGGGATCGCAGTCCGTTAGCGACCTTCCTGTTGCTCCGTACTTCTCTGAAAAAGAAAAAGGTCACTTTGTTTTTTTTTTCTTCATCTTGATAATTGAGTAAAAACTTGGTGCCCAACCGCAGACCGCAGATAAATCAGGTCAGATAAACACAGTTATTGAAGTTTGACATTTTGCACTCGGGAGGAAAAAAAACTCCTGGTGTGAGAATAAATGCAAACTCTGACGCCTCTCTCTCCTTTGTGTCCGCCTAACAATGCTCTTATCAAACCACTTGGTTTTTTCATCCTCTGCTAACTTTCTCCCACAAAGACAGACAAATATGGCTGCGGCCTCTATCTATTGTCTGAGCAGACCGAACCCTGGAGGATTTATGTCCTGTGCGGTCGCCTCGTTTCCTGCCGACTCCATGTGTCAATATTTTTGTTGCCGGCGATTACCGAGTGTCACAAACAAGTTGTTAATTGTGGAACGCTCTGGTGGAATAAACAAGTACACCATTAATTAGCCGTCTTCAGGACCAATCATTAGAGGTCCCTTTCGCTGCTGCCGCAGTCTAGCAGAGAAAGCCTGTCTCCATCGACTCATTAAGAGAGCGATAACTCATCTCTGAATGCCATGGCACTGCTTGGATTAGATTTTTTTATTTTTTCTGCAGCCGGTTGTATCCGTGAGCCGGAGCCAGCGGCAGAGTTTTTCTCACGGCATCAGGCCGGATGAAATGGTTTCTGTAAATGGAGCAGATGCAGATGTCATTTTCTAAGGCCTGAAGGAAATTAGGTGAATAATAATAATACCACAATGTCGCCTCTACGTTGAGATCATTTGTCGATTTATTCAATAATTTAGCAGCACAAAGTGTTTTTTAATTGAAAATATTTTTTATTTTGTCTATACAGTTTGATAGCAGATTAAGCATTTTAATCTAGATTTTGCTGAATGTTAGCATCCCATCACACCAGATTTTGGACTTTACTCCCTTTAAATTCCCTCAGATTCAGTGTAATAATAACCAAAGTGGCGATAAGAGGGTTAGGTAAGGAGTTTATTAGCTCCATGACTGAATCAAAAGCCACAAACACAAACGCTGCTCTGGAAAAAATGTAATGTGCTTATTTAGACACCATTTACTAAGCCTGCAATAAATCAATAGATCAATAGATCAATACGTCGCATCATAAAACAAATTCAATGATTTCTATTTGTATGATTTATTGTTTCTCTCTTTCTACCAAAAACTGGATGACAAGTCTAATGCTTTTGCTTACAGAGACTCATAATTCATTTTATTTGTTGTTTCTGTTGTTTTTTTTATTTATTTTGGATATTTAAAATGTCTTCCAGAGTTAAATGTTCATTAGATGTTTATTGATCATTGAGAATGTGCTCTTGTATTATTATTATGCTATTACCTTTATATTTCTTAAAATGTCTCAAAACAACAATATTATCATTTATCGCGATAACTTCTGAGACGATTTATTGTGACAGGCACACAAACAAAACATGATTTGTGTCACTAAGCTGCTCACAGTAACTGCATTTAGTCATTTTTATTGACCCTCTCAATGAAAAAACTGTGAAGAAAATATAAAAAAAAACAATACAGATGGTTTAAACATTACTAATCGTGACAACAATAAATTTAACTTTTTGTCTTGATCAGAAATTTATCACAATAAATGATACAATAAATGTTCACCAGGAGCACAGATATTAATTGTTTTTAATCGGTTCTTCTGGTTATTCAGTGATTGGTGCACTGATTTACCGGCCAGTCGTTTTCCTAGGAGATCGGTGATTGGCCGATACTTGCATGTGAAGCTGATCTAATCTAAAATCAGCTGCTGTCCTCTGCTCTGCAGTGAGAGGCGTGACTGACAGATCGACCCACCAGCTCACGTCCAAAACACATTTCAGCCAAAGATAATAGGTATCGGCCAAAATCAGAATCAGCAGGTCAGGCTTTTTAGAGATTGGTGAACTGCAATCGGTGCATCTCTGTATTCAACCATCAGATTTGTAAAAACTGCTATTTTACCCGAATAAAAGCGCTTTATATCTCTCTTTATTCCCTGAGTAAGATGCTTTCTGAACGCTGCAGTCGCAGGTTCAGGAGAATAAAAAGCAGGAATCATCTGCAAACATGTCATTTCAGTGAAGACTTCTTGGTTACATGCAGAATCCAGAAAGCATCTCGGTTAGCAGCCGCGGTCACTGATTCATCATGGCCACGGCCCAGATGTTCCAGCTGTGTGGCGGACCAGGCCGTGTGTACTTGCATGGGCGGATCTTTGCATACATGCACTCATGCATGTATATGAGGATTACTGTGTGTGTGTGCGTGTGTGTGTGCGTGTGTGTGTAATTGGGAGTAGCGGGCGGGCTTGTTGAGGCGGGGGCAGTAGAGTGGGGGTGTTTGCTCCTTTTTTTAAACATAGCTGCATTGTTATGGCTGCTGCAGCTTTGATGTTACCAAACCTCCAACTTAGAGGCTCTCATTTTCGGCTCCTGACTCTGGAAAAGGCAATGACTTCCAGATTGGGGGACGGAGTCACGGCTGAGGCGGGACGGGCTGTGGGGGGTCCTGTGGATACATCGGGGAGGAATGGGCCGAATACATTCAATTTTAACAATGAAAAGTCACTTTTAGGCTTTAGAGACAAACTAACCGCTGGACGTTTGATTTGTCTTAGACCTGTCGTGAAAACAAATGTTGCTGTACGATAAACCGTCTCAGACGATATCGCAATAAATGATAATGTTGTTTAGAGACCATTTTCAACATATATAAGGGTAATAAAGCAAGAACACATTCTAGAATATCATAAACTTTTAAATCTGCTGAACATTTAAACACGGAGAATGGAAGACATTTTAAATATCCCAAATAAACAAACAAAACAAATAAAATCAATTATGAAGCCTCTGTAAACAAAATTATCCTTCAAAAAAAAGGTTTAGTTGAGACCAAAACACCAAACTGAACATTTTTATCATCCAGTTTTTAGTAGAAAAACAATAAATGATGCAAATAGAAATGATTGAGTTTTTAAATTTATTATTTCTCTGGTTTGATCTGATTATTGTTTATTTTTTATATACTTTGACTTTATTGAACAAAATGATTCTTTTAAATAAAACCAAAGCAAATATTAAAGTATATTTACACGTTCAAGTGAACTTATTTTTACATCCTTTAGTATTTTCTATTTATTCATAACTGGGGTTCATTCATGACTGCATGCGTTATGAGCAAACATAGTTTTTACATGTTACAGTCTTAAATCAATGCAGTAATATCTGACAATAATATTTAACATAATAACCGTAATGATTCCTCATATTGATGTTATGACCATATTCATAAATGACGTTTTAAACTGTTTTATGTTAATTTTAAAGTGGGAAGGCGCTAGTTAAACATTTACATTTCTACTTGAAGAAAGCTGAAGAGATTTTCTTTTCTCAGCAGAGCCAAAAATCTGTCACAATCGTTTGTTAGTCATAAAGGACGTTTCAGGATTATTCTGCCAGGTCTTCATGCTTTCACTTTAAAAGCAACAACGTTCCTGATGGAGGAAGTTTGTTTACAAGTTCATCAGACATAAGTGGCGTCTGGGAGAAGATTTTCCAGAAGGTCATGGAAACACTTGCTGTCATTTCTCTAATAAGCAGCTTCAGCCTCATTTACACTCCCTGCTTAATAATTTTCTTCCTTCTCTTGCTTTGTTCAGTGTTTTTGTGCTCATTGCAGGTGTGTGGGGGAATTTTACCTCACATGAGACACAAACGCCTTTTTTTCTTCACTCATAAAGCTAAAACTATCTGTAAAGATGTTTGTGACATAAAAGCACAAATTTATTGCATCGTTACTATGAATTATTATTTAGAAAAGATATGTAATATTTTTTTAAAAATATAAACAATAATATAAATGTATCTTAAAATTACTTTCATTTATTTAAATTGTAATTAAGATTTTTTATTGTTTCATATCAAATCACTATAAATAAGATGATTAGGATTTTTTCTAAGATTCTGTGTAATCAAATGCATAAAATGTATATAAACATTTATTTCTGCAGCTGAACCCAACTACACTTTTTTGATCCACATCTATTCTTCCTTAGAATGGAAATATTAAAATAAATGCAGCAGATCCTCTCTGGTGATTCCTGGACTTAATTATTTTTATTTATTTTATTCTGCTTATTTTCTCATATTCCCAGAGCAAGGAGGCGTCCAGGCACAATAAAAATGGAAAAGAAAGAAAATTACACCTAAAATTAAATAAATACTTGAAAAATTACAACAAAAAACAAAACATAAGGAATGATTATAAAGAATGGCTCTTCCCCACTCAGCTCCTCTAGACTAGTGGCAGCAGCAATTGGCAAACACCTGATGGAATCGTGCATCATCATAGGACAGTTGTAAACGGGATAATGGAGGAGCATTGCTGTGATGATGAGGTGAAGCTTCTTAAAGAACAGAGGCCCAATTTCAAGGTGTGCAAATTCAAATTTTAAGTCATGATATTTCTGGAAAATCAGCTACAAAACTGCAAAAAAGTTGTAAAAATAGTTAAAATTGAAGAAATAAATCCATTTTAAAAACCTGGCAACATGGCAGACATTCATAAAGTGAATTTATTGCCTCATTTAACATGTTTGTCCCTGTTTAATACATTTGCTCAGCCAGCCAAAATGAATTCAAATCATTTGGAGATTTAGCTGTTTTTTCCTTCACAGACCATGTTTGATCTGGTAGATTTTGAAAACTTCTAAATGATTGGAATTCCCATCCAAAACGCATTTATTTATCTTTTTTTAGCAGAAGATGTCACAAAATCTCCTTTGGAGACGGATTTCCACTGAGAGTAAAGGTGGAAATCCTAACCCTACCTCATCGTTTGCATCTTTTGTTATTTCCGCTTTGCCACAACAAGGACGTCTGAAAGAAGCTGTAAATGAGTGTTTTTAATGTCGCGATCGACGTGAAATGTAAGATTAAAGACTCAAAAGCCCTCTGAGGCAGGAGAGAGGATGCTTTAATTTCCTCTTCAATTTTTGAAAGAGACTGATCTACTAAGAGTGCCATTTGGAAACTAAAGAATACATTAAAGGCGATTTATCAGCATAAGGTCCGTTAAATTAAAGTGTGCGCACGTTCGGAAACGAGCGACTGCCGGCGTTATTTTGCTTGCATGTCTTAAAAAACCGTGTGTGCGCGCTAGGGTCAAGGTGGAGGGCTGTGATTACAAACAAGTGATGTCTGAGATCCCATTAACTCCTGTATTCAGCCGCAGATTTCTGTTCAAATAGAGAGAAGATAAAAGGCAGAAACAATATCCTGATGAATCAAAGGCCTTTCAAGCTAAATGAGACTACAGAGACACGGAGGGACACATTTGTGATTTCCTGACGCACTTTAAAAGGTGTTGATATATAATTGTAATTTTTAAAGTAAGTGCTTCTTTGAAGTAATTAAATCTTTGATGTAATCAACAAATAGGAGCCTTATTATTCAGCGCTGCCGCCGTTGGCGACTGATCGGGACGTTCTTTGTCAGTTTGGTTGCTTGATGTTGGCAGAAACATCGTCCAGATTGTCCCACCAGCTCTACGGAGCGGCGTGAAGACGAAATGAGGGGAGATGGGCGCGACCCGCTGCAGAGCAAACAGAAAGGAAAGCGGAACGAAGGAACGCAGAGAGCGCTGCGCTGCTTTTGGTGCAGGCAGAGTGAGAGGAAGGGCCTGTTGGACGCTCTGATCCTGTTCCCAGAGAACATTGTGACCTTAAGGTGTAAACAGCTGCAAGGTTAGCGCATTTGTGTTGCACCATCCAGACGCATAAGATTCACAGAGAAATAAAAGAATAAATGTGAAGAAAATGACGCCAAGGACAAGAAATTTTGGAAAAATAATATAAATTAAGCATCACGTTAAAAGCATGGTGCATTTTTGCATTTAAAAGAGTCATAAAGTTTCGGTCCTGATTTAAAGGAGTCAACAGTTTCTCTAGTTTGATCTGAGGAAAGTAGAAACTCAAATCTGCTTTTGCTCGTTTCAGCTTCTTTTCTGTGAACACAGAGAAAAGGCCTCAGTTTGATTTCAAACACGACCAACAAGTCTGAAATGTCTTCAGACTCAAGATCATTCATCGACATATTCTGGAAATGTCTCAAGATGCTATTTGGCTGATTAACCAAAAGACTTTAATTGGCTGTTAAAATCGAAATGTGAGTCCTTGAAGTTTTTATATTCTTTGGTTTTTAGCCTCATTGAGTCTCAAGCAACATTCAGTCCTGATGTAAACAATGGCAACCAGTGCTGATAACTTGGATTGAGCTAATCAATAGAAACACAACAAAGTATTTGATTTAATTAGTATTTGGCTTGACAAATGTTAATAAAACCAATCCATAGAGGGCGGCGGCCATTTTTACTAACGTCAACAGTTTAAACTGCTGTGTTTTCTACGTTTGCTTTGGGGTTTGGAAAAAGTTCTCGAACCTCCCAGCAGTCGGATTCAACACGTAGTTCTCGTGACGTCACACTTCAGGAACTTTGTAGTTGACAGCCATCTTGGTAGGCAGTTGTTATGACAACAATAAACAAGCCAAAAGCTTAGAACTAGCTCTCGTCTCATTCCTTTCTAACTTATAAACAATATAAGTACATTACAACTTCTTGAGTACTCAGTCCTTAGCTAACGTAGCTTAGCTAAGATGGACATGTAGCCTTTGTACATGTACTCAGTCTGCCAGTCACCAGAACCTTGTTATTCACATGAAGAGTTCTTATAAATCCATTTAAACATTGATTGTTTGGGTCCATGAAGCTCCTCCGTGCTGATCTTTGTGAACTAATAGCTAACAGCTTGTCCACATCATCCGACACGTTTCGGTCCCGACAGCAGCCATTTTGTTGATGTTGGTCAACAAAATGGCCAATGTCATTTTGACATTACTTTCTTTTTGTTGGTCTGGAAGTCGTGGTTTATCTATGCTTTGCGTTCGCCTACCAAGATGGCGCCGATTCCTTCCGGTTCAGACTTGTACAGGTATTATGAACAAATGGAGCATCACGGCCTGCTGTGTGAACAGAAGTGCAGATTTCATCCGAGTAACATGATGGACAGACTAACTCAGTCACTGTGATCCTATATAAAGTCGCACATCATCAGCATAGATTATGTTAAAACATGTTGTAGTAATCCATAATCTGAGCAGGGCCATCGTATAGATATTGAATAAAATGGTTGTGAGAATTACACCCTGAGGAACCCCACAGCTTAGAACCAGACAATCAGGCCAACTTTTAAATTCTTTGACAGAAAGTTTTAGATGCAATGCTATTTTAAATGTGACTTACTGAATGAAATGTAGCATTAAAGCAACTGTTTTCCTTATCAGAAACGAGTGAAAACTGCCTTTTCAAGTGTTGTTGGCAGAAGGTTTAGGCTAGATATGTTCTGGGAATTACTCATTACTAAGGAATCTGGTGAGTTCTTTGTTAAAAAAGTGAAGTTTCAGACATTTGACTGGATTTCCTATTGATTTGTTCCATGAATTTCTGCCCTGGTGATTTGTGTCAGCCTTGCAGGGTGGGTAATTCATCTGCTGTAAATTAAAGGGCTGCTGAACTAGTTCTCATCTCTTTATGAGTGTGCGCCTGAAGATAGGTGTAAATTTTCACTCTTATCATCTAAGAAACTGCAGGTTTATGATTCATAGGGAGTGCAAGTGTTATTCAGCGTGTGTGTGTGTGTGTGTGTGTGTGTGTCCCATGTGCATGTCAGCACTAGCCTATTGTACCAAAAGTAATTATGTGTAAGTTTTGTGTGTAGTGGGGGGTTGAAAAAGGGGAATTTTTTTCTTAAACACAGAGGGGTTGATAATTACGGGTTAAATGAATGAGCTCAGTCAGCCTCTGAGTGTGTGTGTTTAAAAAAAAAAGGAAGGCACAGCGAAAGCCACTTCAAGGCGGACTAATTACCCCGAGGAAGAGAGGAAACATAAATGGACGATTTTGTGGCTATAATGTTACAGCAAAACGTCTTGAGCGACCTCAGCACGTGAAGCGGAGCCACAGCAGATGTGTGTGTGCGACACGCGTTCGCATCCTTCCTGCAGCACATGCTGCGAATTCAAGACATTCACGCACTTTCATATTCTGTGGTTGTGTCTCTGAATACTGATGCTGCTGCAGAGCTATCTAATCTCCAAATCGTGTGAGTTCATGTAAAGTTTTTGTCAACTCCTGCTTGTGCTTGATTTTAATGTCATGAAACATTTACCGTCACATTTACCGTCTGCTGATGCAAACTGGGCAGTTTTTGGGATTTTCCCTGCTAAATGTCAGTAATTCTGAAAAAAAACACACACAAAAAAAAACAAACATAATTTCTTATTTCCTGGATAGAATACTGTAATTAAATGCAAATAAAGTATGTCAGGTGTTCTAACAAGAGGAAATCAAGTTAATTAGACAAATAAAGAGCTGCTAACTGTTCCCAATGAGCGGCTAGCCGCAGCTAACAGCAGTTAGCTGTTGTAAAGTTAAACAAAACTAAAGGGCAAAACATTAAAAATGTTTTAAAAATTAACAAAACAGAAAAAAAATACTCATGAAAAACTACATATGAATACATTCTTCTAGAATATATGATCAAATATATCACTTGTAATCAACTTGATTGATTGCAATCAATCAATCCCCATTGTAATCAATATCACTTGTATCAACTTGTAAAGAAAACACAACTGAGCGGCTCTAACTGTTTCCGCACAGTTAGAGGCGACAACAGAAAAAAGGGGGAGGAGCTAGTTACCGGTTGCCATGGTAACCACCAACCGTCCAACGACTTCTTATTCGCCTGTCATGATTTTTGCTGGACGATAAAGTAATTGCGATAAACGATAATATTTTTGTTTTGAGACCATTTTTAAGTAAAATACACATTCTTAAAGATTAATAAACTTTAAATTATAGTTAACATTTAACGCTGGATCTGGAAGACATTATTTTGAGTTTTAGTTTATTTATCATGTGATTAATTGATTTATTGCTTATTGTGACAGGCCTAGCTGCAGCACAGAGTAGTAATGCAACTTTAACCCCTCCTTCTGTCTTATTAATGAAATCATAATCTCCCGGGGTTTTTTCACCTTTTCACGGCGCAGAAAAACACACGTGTCACGTTGTGTTTGTGATGAACCAGCTCTTTTTGCCAGAATCTCTACATCTTCTCAAAACTCAAAGATTTCTTTTTCATGTCTTCAGATCATTAAGAATGCAGCCCATCTTATCAAACCCTCGTACTACCTGCTGCTCCGTCTCACACACCCGGCACAAGAGGCGGCACGTTTTGTTTTCACGTGCCTCAACATTAAACGCGGCTCGGCGGTTTGATCTCTCCAACCGCTCGTCGTGTGGCATACACATGAGGGTCCGTCTCTGTTTGCGAGTTTGGTCAGAGTAAGACTTTAAGATGCTGATGGATAGTGTGTGTGTGTGTGTGTTAATGTGGGTGCAGTGTGTGGAAGCTCTGCCTTTAAGTGATAAGGTATTCACTTTGTAACTCAGCAGGAGGCCCAGCAGGTTGCACCAAGATCTGCCGCTCTGTAGTGCTGCTTAATGCAAATGGACCCACATCCGTCCATCTCCGATTATAGAAGACGTTTTCAGAGAAATGTTCATGTGGATCAAAAAAATCCTCGTCTTTTCTGAGCGTCACCTAGTTATTCACGCTGAAACATGCATGTTTATAACAATGACCCAGGCATACAGATACGCTCGCACCGCTAAGTTGGTATGTTTCTGAGCCAGAGCGGCCTGGACGCCTCCAACTCTGCAAACCGCTGCGACATATCGGATGTCGGCCACCATGCCGAGAGCATTAGCAGCAACCAGATTTCACATAACTTATTGAGAGCCATTTGTAAACAGAAACATGAAAGCAAACTAGCTCGCACGCAGCCTCACTTGATCATCAAAGGCTTATCGATCGGACGGTCGTCCTCCTGCTCCGTTTCTCCTCCTCTTCATGCTCCCCTGGAAACAAGCCAGAGCAAAGTACAGCCCATCTGGGTTTTTTCCAAAACATGTTTGAAATATCCTGGTTTTTCCTTTTGCCCTATGTATAAGTGTAGATGTGTGTGATTTCTATCCTGTTTAAAGTTTCTGAACTGCAGGTTTTGGTTCTTCTGTGTTGTTTTTGTGGTTGTGAAACTGAGATTTAAACCTTTTCATGTCTGATGCTTCTTGCATTCATTTCAAGGAAATGTTACAAGCACAAGCGTAGCATTATACTGATGAAATTACATTTCACTTTACATCATTTTTGTTCTTTGATTAACCTTAGAGATTTTATTCACTGTCAGCTTCAAAACACAGTTAAATTGTTGCTTAAGCGAAAAGTGACTGTTGACTCTTTGTTTTTATGATTGTAAGAAGAATTGACCCGTTTCATATTGAAATCAGGAAATTTCGCACATTCGCACAAAGCTGAAGGGCAAAAAGACGATTATTTTCCTTCCCATCCATAAAACTGTTAACTAAATCAAACCTGGAGCTGTTACTACTTCAGTGCAGCGTCCCACAGCAAAGGGTAAATAATGCAGAAAACTGTTGGAAAATAAGTCAAGACCACTTTTTTCTCGCTCTGTCGACTCGTTTCCATAACAACCAGAGGAAATGCAGATATTTGTATCAGGATTCAACACCAAAAACACACAAACATTTCTGAAAGAATATTCAGTCTGATGCAGTTTCATGTTTTTAGGCTTGATGTTTATTTTCTGATTATTAATAAGTGACCGCTGCGGTAGGTTAGCTAACGCTGCTATTAGCTAAGCTAACACAGCAGTGGTAGATTAGCTAACGCTGCTATTAGCTAAGCTAACACA
>CAEFZX010003518.1:15335-65046 GCA_903066825.1 Alfaro cultratus
TTAGCTAACGCTGCTATTAGCTAAGCTAACACAGCAGTGGTAGATTAGCTAACGCTGCTATTAGCTAAGCTAACACAGCAGTGGTAGGTTAGCTAACGCTGCTATTAGCTAAGCTAACACAGCGGTGGTAGATTAGCTAGTTTAAACTGTAAGTGTTGGTGTTTAGGTCAACTTTTTAAAGTTTTATTAACTGAACCAAAACACACAAAATCCTTCAGCATATCTACATGTTTAGGTTGTCGTAGTCAAGCTAGCATAACTGACCTACTTCCCTCTTTATCGCAATTTTTTTTATTTTAACTTTTTCCTGACCTTGTTATCTAGTTGTCAAAGTGTTGACAATTAGTAGCAAAGTACTGCATCCATTTTTCTTATATATATATATATATCACACGTATATTTAAGATTTAGCGCATTAGGTTGGCAACTTGACAGCTAAAACCAATGCTAGTTATTGTTAGCGACTTGTGTGTGTGACGTCACGCTGCAACGGGACTTTAGTTAAATATTCAGAGATTAAACAATTGATGTAGCATTTGGAAATAATTATCACCATCTTGATGATTTTACTGAAACAAACTTAATATTTTTTGTGTGGCTGTGTTTCTGTCAACAGTCCAACAAAGTGTCTGTGGTTCAGCAATCCCACGGGATGCACCCGCTGACGTCCCTGCTGCCCTACAGCAACGACCACTTCAGCCCCAGTCCTCCTCACCTGCCCACAGACATGAGCCAGAAGACAGGTGAGAACACACATAAGCACCAAAACGAAGGACAGTATGTTGGGTATATCTAGTAAAACAAAGCAATAATCAGCATGGGTGGGTGGAAGTAATGTGGGAAATCTAGATAAAAAATGATCAACCTGAAAAATGTAGGAAATATTTGTTCTTAAATCTGGCAAAACAGTTTTTATGTTTTAAATCTAAAATGATTTACAGAAATCTGACTGCTTTCCTTATTTCATTTAAAATATTGTGAGTTTAGTTTATATTTGAACTGGTAAAAATAAGAAAAAGTTTTTGCAATTATGTTTAAATATTAAAAAGAAAAAAACTAAAAGTGCTGTGGGTCTCTTTTAACGTGACGTTTTTGGCCCCCATGCCAGAAAGTCTGGACACCCGTGTACTCACCACCCGTTCTGTTTGTGTTGTTAACAAATTATTCATCACATCTGCTGAAAAGATTGCACATATTCGAATGCTGTCATTTTACCAGATGTGGACACACACACACACACACACACACACACACACACGATGTAAGATAACATATTGATTGTCTCCATACACCTCTCTCTCTCTCTTTCTCACACACACACACACGCACACACACACACACACACACATATGATGTAAGATAACATATTGATTGTCTCCATACACCTCTCTCTCTCTCTCTCTCTCTCTCTCTCTCTCTCTCTCTCTTTCTCTCACACACACACACACATTCAGTGTGTGAAGTGGCAGCACCGTCTCTAAGCCTGTGGCAATCCCACAGCGGCTCTGAAGTGGCCTGTTCCTCTGAAGGGACTGCCAACCACACACACACACGCACACACACACACACACGCACACGCATACACACATGCACACACACACGCACACGCACACACACACAGTCTAAGATGGAAACAATTAGGGTGACAATCGCACAAACCATCACAGCAGCTCACACACGGTTCTCCTTAGCTAATGCTGCACTCTGGGAGACACAACCCGACATTTAATCACTGCTGGAGCTTCAGCCTGAACCAACGCTGTTTTTAATGGTTTTAATGTATTTGTAACAATTTCTTTCAGATTTCTAGGTTCAATTTGACAGTTTTCCTGAAGTCAATGCACACTGCAAAAACACAAAATCATTTTGGTTTAGTTTCAGGAGCAAATGGTAATAATTGCTCATATCTGTTGCTGAAAAGTTACCTGTAAGTTAGTTTTGTGTTATTTCAAGTGAACTCAGATATTTGCTCTACAAGCTAAACAAAAAACACCTGGTAAGATTTTGTGTTTTTCCAGTGATGTGATGGAATAAATCGGCTTTATGTGATTTAATGTTTGATGATTCTATTTATTAGGACATTTGCTGGTAAGAAACTGCAACTGTATCCTAAGGTTTTGTGTTTTTGCAGAG
The DNA here is from genome assembly GCA_903066825.1 of Alfaro cultratus. Lineage (NCBI taxonomy): Eukaryota > Metazoa > Chordata > Actinopteri > Cyprinodontiformes > Poeciliidae > Alfaro > Alfaro cultratus. The sequence goes on from CAEFZX010003518.1 coordinate 17,469, forward strand.
CATCTTGTGAGGATTAACCTCCACAATCCGTTTCTCATCCAGATGTTCTAGTTTCTGTCACAAAGAATAGAATAAATCCAATACGTACATCTAAAAATCACTTCCTGCGATTGAGCAGGAAAAAGAAAGTCACGTTGGCACCGGAGCGACTGTTGGTTCATTTCCAGTGAAATGAAACTAAAACATAACTTTTATGATTGGTGTTTATTTGTTTCTGTGCTGTGGTTTGTTGATGAAGTGCAGGAACTGATGCTGATGGGAGTTTCTGATGACATTAGCCTCACAGGCGCTTATGGACGGCCTGAACACGCACTTGGTGGCAGAAACCTTTTATGAAAATGGAAGAAAAACTTTTGAGGATCAGCAAAAATGCTGAAAGTTTAGGGAAATGTGCGATACCAATGTCAGAATTTATTTTTTTATTTTTTTAAATCCCTAAAATGTGTTTTTTTTTTTGTCTGTATAAAAAAAAATGTATTTTGCAAAACTGCACTGGAAACCACTTTTTTCATATCATCAGCCTCATGTTCAACAACCGGATGATTCTACGACTGCTAGAAACTACAAAGAAGACAACGACAGGAAGTGGTTATTTTTTATGATTTACTTCATGAACAAACTTATTTTAACTGCTTTCCTTTTTTAATGGAAACACAACTTTTGCAACATTTTCTGACATTAGCAGAATATTGATAAAGTTTGACAATATTAAATAGATTCCATAATTTCGTTCACTGATATTTTTACTGTCCAGGGCAGAGAAAGTTGCAACGGTAATCATTAAACATCTTTATGTTTAATGTAAATAAATGTGAAGTGGATGGAAAACAAATTCTCCTGGATGATAAATTGCCACAGAATTACTTCAGTAAACAATTATATTGTTGTTTTGAGACATTTTCTAGTAAAATATTGTTATTGGCATGAAAATGCAAGTTTATCCTCTCAAAGATTAATAAATACTCCATACTGCAACTGGAAAATATTTTAAATATCCAAAATAAAACACAAAAATAATTAATTAAACCTTAGATAAAATGGATTATGAAGTTTCTCTAAACAAAATAACTCTTCAAAAATATGAATTAATCATCAGAATGGAAAATATTAAGCTCATTTTAAGTTATTGTACAATTAATTGATTAATTGCTTTTTGCAAAATATACATAGGTTTTCTAAAGACATTTTTCTCATGTTACATCAATGTTAAGGGATTATTGACTTAAAACAAAATCATATTTCCTGCTGAAAAGTTTCTTGTAAGTTAGTTTTGTCTTATTTCTACTAAGATATTTGCTCTAGAATCTCAACTAAAAACACCTGGTTAGATTTTGTTTTTCAGTTCACACATTTTAGTTCTTCTTATTTAAATCTGTGAATCATTTTTCCTCCATTTCACACTTTTAATCGTATGTGAAGAAGCAACAATAACATCTGCAGCTCACTAAAAGCGACCTGGTTTTCAGAAGAATGGCAGCGTTGTTCGCTTTTAAACTGCCGTAATCTTCCGCCTTCTCCGGCTGGAAATCCCCGTTTTCCTACAAACACTCGCTCCGTGTCTGGTCTAGACTCTGCGTGTGTGTGTGTGTGTGTGTGTGTGTGTGTGTGTGTGTGTGTGTGTGGTGGATCCGTGACTCAGCTCTTAATGACAGACTGAGACACCTGCTTCTACCTCACACATCCACCAACACCTGGCCGCTCCCGCCGCTCTACGTTTTACGCTCACCTTACCTCATACCTGTCAGCTGATCGCCTCACCTGTGAGGCCATTTCTTTCAACACACCTTTACCTTTCTAGCTGGGCTCAGCCAGGATTGAAACCCGGGAGAGGATGACTTGATTTGGAGTAATTAAAGGTTCACTGCTATGAACAAGCTATAGTCGGGGTGTCTAAAGTTCGGCCCGGGGCCATTTGCAGCCCTCGATGCGATTTTGGGCGACACTTATTCACAATTTAAGATCTGCTTAAATTTGGTTTGCCAGGCAGTTGGTGCAGATTCACATTTAAAAACAAAGTTAAGGAGTAATTTTCAAGAGTTTCACATCTTTCAATGCAGGTTTTTGCTTTAAATTTAATTTATTTTAATAGTTACATGAACAACAAACATCCTGTGATTTCTACCTGAGCAAAATCAGGCGAGAGTGAATCATAAAAAGCACATAAAAGGTGATCAACCTGAAACATTTAGGAAATGGTTTGTTATTGTTTTTTATACAGAAATCTGATTGATTAGTTTATACATAAAAACAAAAATTATGCCATTAATTTTCTAACTTAGTGTACTAGGTAGCGTTTGAAATTGATAGCTTACATGCTAGTGTTATTGTTTTAGCAAATGTTAGCATTTTACCTCATGATTGCATGTTAGCAGCTGTTAGCATAGCACAATGTTAGCAGCTGTTAGCATAGCACAATGTTAGCAGCTGTTAGCATAGCACAATGTTAGCTGCCTTTAGTTGGGCTGCAATTCTGGACCATTTACTTTTATTTTATAACAGAAATATTTTTTATTCCTGCTGCTCATAACTTCCACGCATGTTTTAATAAATAGTTAGTTGTTATGGAGTGGTTGAGCCACATGATGATGATGACGATGATGATCATGACGATGATGACGATGATGATGATGATGATGATGATGATGTAAACACCAAATCAAAGCTGTGATATTAATTTTTCTCTCTTCTCTGCATCATGTAATTGTTCCTGTGACAGATTTGTTTCTGAATTCCTCTGAAAGTCACCAGTTTTTTCTTCGTTTTAACTTCCTTTATTGTTCGTTAAGATCTCGTCTTATTCTCAGCGCGCGGCTTACTTCCTGTGCTATTTCCATTACCGCCCACTGTCTGTTTTCAGCCATGCCTCAGATGTCTCCCTTTGTGACATTTTTACTAAACTCGCCCCACTTCACACTTTTCCCATCGACGGCCCCTATCGTTTCATCACAGCATTTTATTGATTCATTAGCGACATCAGAATATCATCACCTTAAATTCATCTGTTAGAAATCTGTGGTAATGCTTCTGTGATTACAAGCACCCAGTTTGGGCACCACTGGTTTATATGGTTGGTTTATATGTGACGAGTCAAAGAAATGTCTCAGGAAACGTTTTGATGTCCGTTACGTCTGCCATAATAACTTTGTTTGTCGGGATTTGCTCTACTCCCACACGGGGCGAAGCCGGCGTCATGTCAACTAGTAGCAGAGCACTGCGTCTCTTTTTGTTTTGGATATCAGCATAACAAGAGTTAGCTTTTCATGTTGATAGCTAGACAGCTAAAGCCAATGCTAGCCATCGTTAGCGAGCATCTATTTGGGATGTCTCGCTGTAGGAATGGCTGGAATGTGGTCAGATGCTGCTATTTCCTTTAAGTTAATTTATAGAAATCATGCTACAGTTTATGTTTAGACTCTAAATAAGTTGCTGTTTCAGGTTCTGTGAAATTTTCCTCACCTCTCTGCAGAGTTCACGCTGATCTGTCAGGTTGCGTTTGACACCATTTGACCCAGCTGGTCCTTTCTGCAGCCAAGCATGAACACAACGCGTGATTCAAAGCGCTAACATCTTCTCACTCGATCATGCAGCATCACTTTGTGCCGATGTTTGGCTATGACTGTTGGCCGGACAGCAAATTAGAAAATACAGAGTGAAAAAGCAGAAGTGAAACACGTCTGCGTTTGCTGTAGAGACCTGAATGTGTTAGCTAAAGTGTGAACAACTTTAGCAGACTGCAGGTGCATTTGGGGGTATTTTCAGATTCACTCATTTCTGTAATTTGTTATGAAAATCAAAGAAAGGACCACAGGTGACAATCCGGTTCAACTAAAAACTATACAAACCTCACTTTTCTCTATAAACAATCTGTTTATGAATGTGCATTAATGCAAAATGTTTCGCTTTTTGTCACTTTTAGCAAGTGTCAAGGCTGCTATTGTTACTGTTGTTGGTGCTCCTCTTCCCATGTACAGTTTTTCCTTCCACTTAACTTTCCAAACACTATATTCAGACACAGCACTTTGTGAACAGCTGGCTTCATTTCCAATGATCCTGTGATTAATCGTTCTTATTGCGGGTTTCTGTAGTCAGTAGTTTATCCAGACATTCAATATTAAATGTAGGTTTTATCAAAATAATCAGAAATAAAAGCTTGAAAAAAATATAATAGACATACTTAGTATGAGTTTTACATTTATTGAAATTTAACTTAAATTTTAAAAACCTAGAATTTTTAAGATTTTTTTTCTAAACTGTTATTTTGTTTAATAAATAGAAAATTTAGAATATTTCTGAGAATGTTCATGTTGGTTTTCTCTTATTTTTGTCTGATAAGAAACACTGACCAAATAAATGAGCCAAAAAATATCAAATACACAATACATATAAAAATAAGGTTGAAACGATTAATCATGATTAATCGATCGTTGAAATAATCGTCAACTAATTTAGTAATCGATTAACAACTAATTGGAGTATTCAGATTCAAAAGTGCTGTTTAATGGGAAAAGGGAACATATTCAGGTCAATAATTAATCCCAAACTGCACAAAAATATACATTTTGCATCTAAAATTTAAAAAAAAGTTTGTAAATATGTTTTAGCTAAAACTGTTTAAGTGGCATTTTGAGCATCACTTGTTTCAGACGTACTAAAGGAATGTTATTGCAATTTAAGCAATAAAGTAATTAATAAAGTTTATTTGAATATTTTAATGTATTCCTCATATTGTATGAAAAGTATTAATGTGCCAATTTTTAGCTGATTCATTTAATTGTTAAATATATATAACAAGTAAGTGAAACATTCAAACAGGAACCCTGTGTGTTTACTTGTACTTTTCAAATTAAAAGCAGGAGTGGGATTCATTTCACTTAGAAACAAAATAAGTGAGAAGTGAAACTGCCGATTATAAATGAAAACAGAGGAAAAGTATGTTTTCAGCTCTACACTGTAAAACACTTTTATTATTACTGTGAGTTTCGCTCTTTGCTCTCAGTAAAAGTAACTTTTTCTAAACTTGAGTAATTCCCGCCTGACAGTAAGAGAGCAGCGGCGCGTTGCTGCTGGTGTCTTCTCTCCTTTATGTGACGAGTCATTTAAAGGCGCAGACGCTGCAGCGCTTTCACTCTCAGTGGTTAGAACCACCGCAGCGCATTATCGGCACTGAGATACTATTTTCAGCTCCTCTCGTTTTAACACGCACGCGTTCTGATGGCGGCCCGGTTTGACTCAAACGAGCCGCCTTTGATCTGGTTCCCCAGACGCCGACACCGAGGCCGTGAGATAGTTGCAGTTGTTTGGGTACTAGATCGCATATTTAAAAAAAGGGGCATTCCAAAGAAAACTGCCCCATTACTGCTGCTAATTTCCCCCTGCAGGTTTCCCAACAGCAGCCGGTGACAACGAGGGACAAACATGACTTACAGAAACCGGCCTGACGTTTCCGCCGGCCAAATTCAACTTTGGGATTTCAGTTTTGATGCTGGCGAGCGAGATACTCGTTTAAAGTTTAAAGTTCATCACCTCAATATCTGGATAACCTCCAGTGATGCATCACTGCCTACTCAACGTATCCGTCCAGAAATTACTTAAAAAGGAGCAAAAAGTCACTCAAGTCAAATTATCAATCATTTAATATTTAAAAATTACATCATCAGACAGACCAAAATATTAATTTTAATGGAAATTTTGGTAGTTTAATTCATAGAAGTAACAAGAAATAACAAAATCAGGCAAAATAATTTTTTTCCAAATCATTTTCTTTCAATAAGAAACTTCAGAAACTTTAACAGAAGCTGCAGCTCTGAGTTTCTGGTTGAAACATGTTTGATTTTCATTCAGTGAGAAGAAAATCCAGAAATTTAACTCAAGTAAGAGCAGAAATACTTTTCAAAAAGTTACTCAAGCAAATGTATCTAATTACAACCAACACTGCAAAAACACAAAATCTTACCAAGTAATTTGGTTCTAGTTTCTAAAGGCAATAAGATAAAACTGACATACAAATAACTTATCAACAAGAAATATGAGCTTTTTATTCTAAATAATTCCTTAATATTGATGAAAAAGTTCTAGTTCTATTTGCTAATTATTTTATTGATAATAAGACATTTTCCCATGTTATAAGTGAAATAATATAAGCACTTTTTTGTTAATATTAAGAAATTAATAACTTAAAATAAGCTCTCTTCTGAAAAGTTACTTGTAATTTTGTTTGGTCGTATTTTGTAAGATTGTAGCTTTATTACTAAATTATTTAAACTTTTTTCTGATATTACAATTATTCTTTCAATATTGCAACTTTATTCTTGTACAATGACAACTTTATTCACATTGTTACTGACTTTATTCTCATATTACTGACTTTTTTTCTTGCAATATTTCAGCTCTGCTGTGGTATTTGCTTCTTAGTTAGTTAGTCTTAGTTATTTTCTTCTCCGTTGTCGTATTTGGTTTGGTCAGAGACCAAAAAGCCGAGTTTCTGTGTCCAGACAAACTAAATTAGCGAGAAATGTTTGATAAAGTGGAGGTGAGGCAGAGCAGAGGTTAGCTTAATGTAAGGGGAAGATAATGAAGAAGATGAGAGAGGAACCAAACGAGCCGAGGTCTGTAATGAAGGAGGAGAGGTCAAAGGTAAAACAGGGGTGAGCGTGGATGCTGGGCGATCGGGGGGATTAATGGCGGACGGATCGGAGCGGTGAGACGGGTCGGGTCGGCTGACTCAGTCACATTCCTGTCATGCAGATTTATAGCAGCTCGGGGTCCTGGGACAGGCCCGGAGCCGCGGCCAAATTACAGTCATCTGCAGCATTCCTCTGCTGCAAACACAGGTTAGCAGCACGGCCGCGCTAAGTGCTAGGTGCCGCCTGTTGACAAATGACTTCCTTTGAAGGGCACAAAGACGGAGGGAGACGCTGGAGAGAGGCGGCCTGTTTACCGAGCGAGGGCACAGAGTCGCTCAGTCTGCGTTTTCTTTTGTTGGCGCGCAGCTCTGCCATAACTACAGATGAAGACTCAGTGTTTGTATGCATGTTTGGGTGTGTTTGTACAATGTGGGCACAGACACCGCAGCTCCCAGCGGAGGGTCCCCCCCCACATGCACCCGGACACACAGAGCGACGCATCGTGACCTTTGATTGGAAGGTCACTTAAAGATGACCTGTCATGCTTAGCATCGGCCTGCGGTCTACACAAAACATGTCCATCATACTTTATTGCACAAAATCATCCTTCGGGGATGAGGTTTGCTCAGTTCTGCCGATTCAGAAAGAGCTGGTTTAGGAATGTTTGGAAAGCATTAGTAGAGCCTCCTGCACAACCAACCAGAATTCAGAAAGTGGTTGGCAAATCAGCAACAAAACAACAAAACACTGCAAAAACACAAAATCTGACCAGGTATTTTTTGTTTAGTTTCTAGTACAAATATCTTAGCACACTTAAAGTTTAAAATTAACTTTTCAGTGAGATTTAGGAGTTTAACTTCTAGTTCTAGTTCCATTAGCAGATTATTTTACTTGCAGATTTTGTTTTTGCAGTAGGTTCATTAACAAAATCATTCTTGGATATTTCAGTCTGCTCCGTTCATTTAAAAATGTTTGAAAAGTATTAGTAGAGCCTCCTGCACAACCAGTAAGAATTCAGCATGTTGTTTCTGGATGGCAAATCACTTGTGTTTTCCAGCAGCCATTGTACAGATCATACAGCGGTACAACCAGGCGTCCAAACGTGCTGGAGCTCAGCTTGGGTTGCTAGGTAATGGGTGGAGCTTTACTGCGGTTGCTAGGTAACAGGCAGAACTCAGCTTTAGTTGCTAGGTAACAGGGCTGGGGCTGTTTGCCAATAGACGGTTTGGTCGTTTTTAGAAGCAGTTGAGGTTGAAATGGAAGTACAAAACATTCAAAATGTGAATTTTTCCTTTAACGCAGCTGGTTGAGTCGTTTACGCTGTTTTCTGATGGCCTCAGGGACTCTGTGTGACGGATTTCTGTTTTTCCTGCAGGCGTTCACAGGCACCAGTCCCAGGACCTCTCAGGGTACTACTCCCTTCCTCCAGGTGGCGTTGGCCAGATCACTCCCTCCATGAGCTGGTGAGCTGCAGACATTGGTTTAATAACTCGCTCCATGTTTAAATAAAAATGCCAAAAACTTTTCTCAGGTTTATTTGACAGAAATGTGCAGATTTCCTCTGTTTTTTCTGAGCTTTCTGGTAACATAAACCAGTAAACAATGGGATGAAATGAAACTTTTAGAATCTTTTCTGCGGTTAGGAATGTTTTTTTAAGAAGAACAAACAGTAAACGTGGTTGCAGCGGATGACAGTCAACATAAATGAAAACAGAAATCACATGACGTCTTTCAGCCCAAAGGAATTAACTCACTGAAAAGCAAATAAAGCAGCAACTCTTACTGTAAAAATGTTTGTTTTCTATTTGTTTAATGTGAAAAGATTGTAAAAGTTAACGGACTAGCATGAAGAATTTACATTTTACCCCCTAGAATCGGTACTATTTTAAAGGTTTTCTCCATTTCCACATTATTTTATTAGATATAAAACTAGTTTACCCTTTAAATTGAAGATCTATTTTATCCCTGACAAACTATTCTTCAGCTTGATCAGTATTTATTTTCACTTCCTGTTTTTATTAAAGTATCAGGTCTAAAAAAAGACCATAAAAGCAACAAATTACATAATTTTAGACAGTTACTGTGCATGTATATGTAGTTTTATTTCAATAAAGATAATGTAGTGTCAGACTTTTTAAAGGTCGCGATCGGCAAGAAAACTGCGATCGGTAATTCAGACAGTAAGTTTATCATAAATCACCTAACTTTTTCTTTTCTTCCTGCTGTTTTTCTTTATTTGCATTTTAGTAAATGAAACCTGTTCATTTCTGCACATGTAAATGTACAAAGACAATATATAAAATGTTATTTGGGGATTTTTCCCAAATGAAATCCTGTAATGGAGCAGAAATAGACTCAGTTTTAACCAAGTGATGGACCAGTTGGATTTTCTACCCTAATATGTGAATTTTCCATCCTTTCCTAACTGCGGTTGATTTCCAGCAACATGGAAACTTTAAACCAAAATCTTTTTTTCTTTCTGCTGCTGCATTTTTCTGAAACTGCTCTGAAAGAAGCTGAAAACAGACACATCTGCTCCATGTTTTCTCATTTTAATGTCACGCAGCGTGATTGTGGATCTATAATGTCAGACTGCCGCAGAGTTATGGATCAACACTAATCCGTTTAGAGCAAACCTCCAGAATCCAAAATCCTCTCTGGAATAGTTCAAGTCTTACATCAAATGTCAAGAAGATTTAAGAAGAAAGTTGTTTTTCTTCATAAATGTGTGATTACATGTGTGTTTATTGTGTTTCTGTAAGTCAATATTTGTCCCCAACATTTCTACAAGCATTTTATCTCCTTCAGAGAAAGGACGCTTCACTGTGGATTTGTCATGAGTGTTATTAGCAGATAATCTCCTTTACTCCAGATTATCTGCTTGTTTTAGGTCCGTGTAGTGTAGATCTTTTGTTGAAGGAGGAGGAGAGCTGAAATGTCATTTTTCTGTCGTGTTGACGATCAGTCTGGGACTTCAGAGAAACCCCATCGCCTGCTGGCTTATTGCTTCTGTTCATCTCACACCATGAAGATTTGTTGTTTGTTTTCATCCTTTTTTCCAGAATGCAGCTTTATGTTTGAACACAAAAGTCTGATGGAGTATAACTGGAACTGAAAGCTAAATTTAAACTGAAATCCCTGGAACTTCAAAGAACTGCAGGCTCATTTGCATAAACTACAAACATCAGCTGCAAAAGTCTTCATGCCTGTTTATATTTTGTCACCTTTCAAATGTGTCAATTTCAAATTTTGTGGCTATGAAAACGATAAAAATAATGATAAAAAACGACTTACTGCACACTATTTAACTGTGACAGGATTCATAGCACCACAAACACAAATAATCTAACTCTTGAAAAAATGACTTATCACTACATTGCACACAGTAACTACATTTGATCATATGTTCAAACTTTTATTTATTGATCTTCTTGTGGAACAAACAATAGGAAAGGTAGTAAAAATAATTAAAAAAAATTTTTTAACGTCATTAATAGAAATTTATGAAAAGAACAAAACTTTTTTATCTTATTGGAAATGTTCATGATAAATTCTCAGCTCTACAACAAACACAAACTTCATTTTATTTTTATAAAATAAAAATTATTCAGACTCTTTCATTTTCATTCTCCTAAAATAAAATCTGGTTAATTCATGAGGTTCATATTTAATAGTTTATCTGAGTTTAATTCAGCTGTCTGTGAAGAACTGAGAGGTTTGTTAGATCAGAAAGGCACAAGCAGGATCACACTGTAAAAAAAACATCTTACCAGGTACTTTTTGTTTAGTTTCTAGAACAAAATCTTAGTCCACTTGAAATAAGAAAAATCTAACTTAAAAGTAATTTTTCAGCAAGATATATGAACTTGTTTCATTCATTATCAATTGAAAACCTACCAAAATGGCCGCCCACTTTAACCATCAGGGTGGGACGTCTCAGCCAAGACGCCTTTGGTAACAAATCTGGTAGAAAAAAGCCATAATTTAAACGATTCAGTTTGAAACAAGAAGACAAACAGATGAGTCCAGATCTGAACTTGTTATTCTGATCTTCTGAAGGTTTAGAAACTTCATGTCATGCACAAACGTGATCTACAAAAACAGGATTTCATAGCAAAATCAGGAGAATAAATGCATCATTTCTGCCTTCATGAATACGTAAAATAAATGCCGATCATTAGAAACCGCAAAATGCTGAGAGGAGGACAAGCAAATGCAAAGGGATTTACTAAACCTGAACCAGATTGCTTTATCATTTAAAGAATATGAAATCAAAGTAATCAAAAATAAATTAGAAATATCCTCCAGCAATGCAGATTTTCAGCTACAGGATGACCGGATAATTCCCTGTCACTGTATTTGAGCAGACGAAAGATGTCTGCATTGGACAGATTAATTATTGCTGACATCTAATTAGTTCAAAACCATCACGACTAAATCTAAATATTACTTAATAAAACTGAACAGAGCAGAAAACCATCATGGTGGTGGCAGAGTCATGCTGTGGGAATGCTTTTTGTTTATTCTTACTTCCACTTGTTTTTAGTTTATCAAATGAAATCCTGTTGTATTTCATTGAAGTGTGACAAAATGTATAAAAGTTCAACGGATGCTGCTGACTAACCGCGATTATTTCCGACATTTACTGGAATATTTTATAAACGTTTCACTAACCCCAAAGCTGAAAATCGGTGTTATTATATTGGTTGTTAAAGCCGTTTTCTGACCTGAGGAGATGAAAAGTGTCTGATGGTGATGATGAGGTTTCGATAATGGATGTGGATTGAAGAAGGGATCAGTCGGCTGACGAGGGGAAGATGCTACATATCAAAGCTGGTCTCGACCCTTGACCTCCCACTGCGATCAGCTTCTACGCCACAGCTGTCAGCAGATCCAGTCTGCTTTTACAGAAATTAAAATGTTCTTATAATGGAAAATGTTTGATGCAATAGAAAATATTCAGTTTTTGGATTTTTTTTTTAAATTTGGTTTTATGGTAAATAGGAAGGAGTGACGTTTCCTCAAAAGCAGACTTTGGTGCTTTTAATTTATTTATTATTAAATATATAAAGTGACAAAAAATACTGTTTTATAGCTGAGACTTTATTTCCCAATTTGATTTTAAATGGTTTTAGAAACTATATATTTTGAGCGTCTTTTAGTGGTGCAGTTTGGCCTCCATCCAGCAGAGGGCGCCGCTGGTCATAAACGGAGCCGGTTATACAGAAACGAAGTTGGCGGTATCGCTGAACGGTACAGAAAAGTGGTCCAAACAGAGTCCAGTTTGAAATGCGGTTCTGGTTAGAAATATAAACACTCGATAAACTTCTTAAGTTATCAAATTAATGTCGCTCATTCAGCCGCTTTTAATGGCAGAGCAGCGACAACTTTATCAGCTACAATTTACTGTAACGTGTCCAAGACAGTTTCCTAAAAGCTTCTTCTGGGTAAAGAATCCAGTCGGTTTGAATGGACTCAAACTTTAAGGTGTGAAGCTAAACGCAGCACCTGCTGCCGTCTCTCCCTTGCTGTGCCGCGGCAGGCAGAGCCAGCCGGTCTACTCGGCACTGCCCCCTTGTGGATTCAGGCAGCCCTACTCCTCCGGTCTCCCCAGCGCATCGTCCTACTCCAGGTACCGCCTCCTGCCGGCTGGACCGGCCCAGGACAAACAGCAGGCTCCTGTTTACAGCACATCACCAAAAACTGAACCAAACACATCCGAGCAGGACGGTACCATCGGTGTGCTGTAAACGGGCCGAGCCCCGTCAAACCGAGCCAAGCTAACCGCTGCTCAGACTTTATGTTCTGCTGCTTTTAAGCTCTGTGCACTGCAAAAACACAATATATTACCAACTATTTGTGGTCTACATTCCGGTGAAAATATCTTGGCAGACTTGAAATAAGACAAACGTAACTTACAAGTAGCTTTACATACTTCTAGTTCCATTGGTAGATTATTTCTTATTATAAGTGAAATAATCTAATCGAACTGGAACTTTTTCCATCAATATTAAGGAATTATTTACTTAAAACAAGTGTATCTTCCTGAAAAGTTGCTTGTAAGTTAGTTTTGTTTTATTACAAGCGTGATAAGACATTTGCAGTAGAAATTAAACCAAAAATACTTTAGATTTGTGTTTTTGCAGTGTGTTTTTATTTTTGTCTGTTGCTCTACATACACATTTAACATTCTTTATGGTTAAAATTTCACACAAACCTGGTCCAATATCTTTGCACAGTCATCCAGAATATGAAGATGCTTTATCTTTTTAAATGGGTTTGTTTTTAGAAATGCAAAAAGAAAACCGTTTTAAAGCTCATATAACAGCATTATGATGCTTTGTTCATAAAACCCTTGGTCAAATATTTATATTTCCAAACTCCATACCGACTAAAACCAACACGCTCGTTGTTGTCAAGCTGCTCAACGCCGTTGAGATGTTGTCTCTCTGTCTTTGTTGTTTTAATTCAACGGCAGCTGCTTCTCTTTCACACCAAATATTAGAGAAGCAATATATTCAGTCTAATGTTAACAGTCTAAACTGTAAACAAGTCTTCGCCTTTCAGCTGCTTTCTTTTGAAAAACAATACTTGTGCGCCCTCTAGTGGTGACAAGTGTTGACACTACAGTATGATATATCATGATTTAACACACTGTTGTATTTTGACATAAAATATTATATTTAATGACCAAAAAAGCTGTTAAAAGTTTCTTTTTAATAACTTTAGACACAACAAATTTAAATGACTGTTTCTGTATGATAGAAAGCCTAACTTGGACGTTAGAAGAAGCTTTTTCTGCTTTCAATGCTTGGCCAGAAGTGCCTCTTTGCTTCAGCGCTCTGCGTTCTCTCTGCCTGTAAGTCGATGCATCGCTCCAAGCCTCTCAGGTTTGAGTCACTTTTCACTGTTTTCCTTCGTTTTGTTTCAACCCCTGCAGGTTCCCTCACTCTTTGATGCTGGGACCGTCGGGCGTGCATCCGACAGGGATCCCTCATCCGGCTATAGTGCCCTCTTCAGGCAAGCAGGAGCATGATCAGTACGACAGAGGCATGTACATGTAAGTCACTCCGACTTCCTTCATCACAACTCTTTCATTTAATTCAATTCAATTTTATTTATTTGTTTTGCACATTAATCAATGTAACATAAATATGCAGTTGATAATAGACTCATCTTTTCCTCGCCGTAGCCGCTGCAGAACCGTTACCAAAATGAAACTTGGAGATGAAGCTATTGTTAATTTAGTGCAGAGCGCCACAGAAAAGGGAAAAATATCGCTGAAAAACCATTGAAGAATAATTCAAAACCACTCATATTCTTCTTTCTTCTACGCTACACAAAGACTCGTTGCCACTTTCAGTGCTGTTCATGTTCATTTTTGCGGATGTTCTCGCTCCGTCAGGAAGCCGCAGGTGGAGGTCAAGCGGGAGAAGGAGCCCAAGAAGCCGGTCATCAAGAAGCCGCTGAACGCCTTCATGCTCTACATGAAGGAAATGAGGGCAAAGGTCATCGCCGAGTGCACGTTAAAGGAGAGCGCCGCTATCAATCAGATTCTGGGACGAAGGGTGAGTGACACAAACATGAACTCATCATTTAGTTATATCTGCTAGAACATTTTTAACCTCTGACCCTCTTTACAAACCCATAGAAATGCTATAAAATATGTAGAAAATAAAATCAACTTTTAGGATGTTTTTATTAACTATTTCATTATTATTACATACATTTAGCATAAATGCTGCATCGTCCCATCTGATTGTAATTGGCCTGAGTTTTGTTGCCTGAAAATGTAATTATTAGATAATACATTATGGCAATTACCAAGTAATACAAATTTTCAACACAATCTTCTCTTTTAATTATAAGAAAATATGTAATATTTTATATTAATATGAATCAAATGTTATTTTATTTTCAGTCGGTCCTTTGGGTTATTTTCTTGTCATAAACTTTTCCGTTTGTTGCTAGCTGTGCTAACTTGAGGAGCAAAGCTGCCAGTCAGAAAATGAAAAATAAATTATTACCTCATATTTTATTTTAAAAATCGAGGGGAAAAAAATTATGAAAAATTTAAGATAAAAAAATTATGGGATTCAGTTGTTTTTTATTATTTTTGCATGTTTTTTCTCGTCTTCTCTCCAACTTTCTGAGGCCTGCAGCGCCCTCTGGTGGCCCCACTGCTACACAACAAGTATATTGTTACTTATGAACATGCATTTGTTTTTGTTTTTATTAATATTCTAGCAGTCATTGCAAATGCTTTTCTTTTTTGGAGAAAAGGGTTGAAAGTTGTAAATTTTTTCAACGGCTCAGTTGTCATTCTGCTTTGGATCAATAAATAATTTTGTTCCCAGTGGCACGCTCTGACCCGGGAGGAGCAGGCCAAGTACTACGAGTTGGCCCGGAAAGAGAGACAGCTCCACATGCAGCTCTACCCGACCTGGTCCGCTAGAGACAACTACGTAAGTTATTTTGCTCTGTTCCTCCCCCCTCCCCAACCTGTTTCCATCTATCTCTAGCTCTCTGGCTCAGAGTGAACGTATTCAAACCAAGGAGCTGATTAAGAAAAACATAAACAGGAAAGTGTTGCAGCCCCTCCTTTCTGTTGTGCAGAAATGATGAATTTTGTGTCTGGGTTTGCGGTCGGAGAAATAGACGTCAACGCGTTGCCGTGGTTACAGCAACCGTGGAGTAAACAACAATTAAACTCAGAAATCACTGTGAATACTTTTATTTTTACTGTACTTTTAATTCAGTAATACGTATTAGTTTATATTTATCAGTTTAATTTAGTGGTAGTTGTCCTGTACGGCAGGCTGTTACGACATTTATTTGAAGACTCTGGTCTGAAATGTGACGAATGTTCAGCAGGTAAAAGGTTCTTACAGTTTGACATTTGAGTTGACTGTTTTCCTAATCTGGATTAACAGGATTAAAACAAAACTAACTATTGGAAAATGTTGGAGTTAAACCTAAAAACGTGAATTTTTGAAGCATATTAACTTGTTTTTGTATTTGTTTATATGTAAATTATGTATTTTCTCTGGTTTGCTTCATCATACCTATTTTTTAATATTTCTTCAGCTGATTGATTGTTTTGGTTTTTATTCTGAGCTGCAGATAATTGCAGTTTCCTTCAAAAGATGTAGGAAATGGATATTGAGCCATTTTTAGGCCTTTTAAGAACTATTTTCTTTAAACTGTAGTTCTTAATTTTAGTTTATTTTGGTTTAAATGTCAACCAAAGCATAAAACTGTCATCAAATGAGTCTCCTTATTCAAGTTTGCATATTGTTTATGCTTCAATAATCAGAATCTTTTAAAAACTAGAGCAAAATGTGAAATTTCACTAAAATTTTATATAAACTTTTCTTTTTTTCCCAAACTGAAATAATAATAATTAAAAAAAACAGCAAAACATTTGTTCTTCAAATTTTATTTTCTGGTCGATTCTCAATTCATTTTCTTTTGCCTATCAGCTTTATTTAAATTGAATCTTTTTTCTATTTTACACTTTAATAAGTAAATCACATCAGATGTTTGTAAAGTTAAAGTATCATTTTTTACTGATGAAGCCCAGATCTTTGGGTAAACAGAAAGCGGGGGAACGCGCTCCATGTTCAGCTCAACATCTGATATGATTCTCTGCCTGTAAAGCCACAGTGAAACGTTGTAAAGATGGCCGGTGTGTGGTGCATGCTGGTTTCTTTGAAAGTTCAATGTTTTGGGGTTTTGCTGAATCTGGGCTGCTGTGTGCCTCTGACTTCTCAGTTTGCTGTTGAACTCTTGCAGGAGGCGGGCCTTAGCGGGGTCGCAGGGGAAAAGAGTAAAGCTGATTGGGTAGGGACTCGTCTAATGGTGGATTTATACCTCTGTGGTGTGGGGTAAAAAATAAAAACATAAAAATAAAGTGTTTGAGAAGCTGCATGAAAGCGGGAGGGGGCTGTGGGTATTTCTGTGCAAAGTTTGCATGCACCCTCCTGAGAGACGTTTGAAGCATGTAAACGAGGACAGGCCCTCCGGTCGGTAAGATGTGGATGCATTTCAAATCTCTTGTTCTACTAAAACTCTCCATCACACAGAGGTATAAATCAGCTGTCTTTTTCCAACTAACAGAGAGCAGGGCTGCATGGCTGGCCTCGCTGCATCCGTTTATTTATCATTTCAAACACTACAGCCACTTCATTTGGTTATTAATTACTTTATTATCCGTCCTTCTGTTTTGCTTTGTTTGAGAAAAAAACACATTTTGACGTATTTCTGCTGCACTTTGGCCAATTTCTTCACGTCACCTTCCAAAGAGTCAGACTTTCTTGCAATATTTTAATGTAATCTTAACTTTTAGTCTTGAATGCATCGTTTCTCTGCACCTGAAAATAAATCTCTTTCTAGGAGGTGAGCAGCATCTGAAAGTCATATTACTAAGAAAAGAGGAAGAAAATGTTCTCTTCTTCACTGAGTTTAACTAGAAAATAGTTTCTGATCCCAAAGATTCAGTGTAGAAATGATCCTGTTTGGTTTTCTGTTACGTGTAATATTTATTTTTATTGCTTTGTTTCTGCAAATCAAAATCGTTTCATAATAAAATTAAATTTTAATAATCCAAAACAATCCCTCCACCCTAAGTAGTTCCACCAAAAAAACATAAAATAAATCAGGAAATGCTTGTTAATCCAAAGAAAATCCAGCCTGGAGGAGTTTGGAGAACGATCAGCGTAAAGAGAATCTATAATGGCAAAAAAAACAATGTTTTTGCACATTTAGTTCCAGTTTGGTTTCTACCGCTTCTCCAAACAACCAAAAAAAAAAAAAAAAAAAAGCCCGTTAGCTAGAAGTCCATGTTTTTTTTGGTGTGTAGAAAATGAGCCGTTTCAGAAACCTCTGGAATAATGTTGCAAACCAGCAGGCACTACGCTGTTACCTAGCAACCCCAGAAGAGTTCTGCCCGTTACCTAGCAACCCCAGAAGAGTTCTGCCCGTTACCTAGCAACCCCAGAAGAGTTCTGCCCGTTACCTAGCAACCTAAGCTGAGCTCCAGAACGTTTGGCCAGCTGGTTTTCCTGCTGTATGCCCTGTACAATGGCTGCTGGAAAACACAAGTTCTGTTGTTGACTCCATCCAGAAGCCACTTGTTGTGCAGGAGGCTCCACTAATTCTTTTCAAAGATGTGTAGTTGTATAGCAGCGTATCTGTTGCAGTGAGTGTAAACGTTGAGTTGGGGGCGTGGCCAGCCGTTGGGGGCGTGGCCAGCAGCAGCTTGACTGAAATCTCATTATCTAACAAGCTTAAAGTGTCACCGTTAAAACATTGTGAGAAAGTCTGTCTGGATGAAACGAAGGGAGGCAAGAAAATCCCTTTTCCCACCAAAACAAACAAATCATTTAATGTGAAAAATCCTCTATATGTGTGTGTATATGTGTGTGTGTGTGTGTGTGTGTGTGTGTGTGTGTGTGTGTGTGTGTGTGTTTACTGTCTGTTGCTGCAGCATAACTCGATATGTTTGGAGAAACCCCCGTCTGCGAGCAGAACAGGAAGAGAAGCTCCACACGCGTAGAGGGTTTCTCCTGCAAGTCACAGAACATGCTAGAAACCTCCACACACACACACACACACACACACACACACACACACACACACACACACACCCACCCCCACAGCAGGAGCTCCATTTGCAGGATGACTTGTTGTAAACCACACAGACGGCGCAGAGCGAGGCGGCGCAGCGTAGGCGGTAGATTCCTCTCCCCACATCCTTCATCTCAGCCTCGGTTCATCAGCAGCAGAAAAGCTCTCATGTTTACCTCAACACACACTAACACTCCAGAAACAGCGAAAGAAATGTCAAGTTTGTCTTTTCTGAGTGATCTGAAATAAAGAAAGGATTTTATAGAAGACGTCTGCTCTTTTTAACACTGGTGGAAACTGAAGGTTGTGCATGAATCTCGGTTCTAGTGACTGAAGCAGTAGAAGCTTTTGTTTCTCTTTCTTGCTTTAGTTTCTGGTTGCTGGTTGTAGCTTTTAACTTTTCATGTTTGAGTTTTTTGTTTGCATTTCAACATGGAGCAACACTTCAGAAAGTTTCTCTTTTTTTAATAAACTATCAACTGCCTTGCAAACGTACTAATACTCCTACCGAAAACCAACTTTAGTGTTTTATATTTGGATTTTGGTAACGGACCAACACAGAATGGAAGTGAAAGGAAAACGATGAATTTATTGTCCATCTGGTCTGAACTCTGAAGTCATCACACCATCAGGGAAAACGGTGGTGGCAGCATCATGATGTGGAGGAGTCTTTCTTCAGCAGGAAAGTTTAAACTATTTCATTTAGCCAGAGCCATAATGAAATAAGTAACTAAAAAAAACAATTTTTTTAGGTTTTTGCTCACAACAAATTATGATTATTATGAAATTACTTTTCTTCTGCTTTGTGTTGGTCTTTCACATTAAATCCCACGAAAAAACATTGAAGTTTGTGGTTGGACAGAATATAAATTTCGGGGGGTTTCTTTGGTTGTTTTCGTCATGTTTTAAATCTGTTGCCTGTGTGAGATACCCGAGTTAAGTTTCCCGTCCCACTTTATTTCAATTCACTGCAAAAACACAAAATTTTACCAAGTATTTTTGGTCTGATTTCTAGTCTTTGTACACTTGAAAAAAGACAAAACTGTCTTACAAGGAGCTTTTTAGCAAGACATACGAGTTTAAGTCAGTAATTCCTTACTACTGATGAAAAAGTTCTAGTTCCAGTGCAGTTCTCTTTGTGAAATAATCTGCCAATGGAACTAGAACTGGGTTGCTAGGTAACGGGCGGGGCTTGGCTGGGGTTGCTAGGTAACGGGCGGGGCTTGGCTGGGGTTGCTAGGTAACGGGCGGGGCTTGGCTGGGGTTGCTAGGTAACGGGCGGGGCTTGGCTGGGGTTGCTAGGTAACAGTGCAGTTCTCTCTGTGAAATAATCTGCCAATGGAACTTGAACTTTTTACCAACATTAAGGAATTATTGATTCAAAACAAACTCATGTTTCTTACTGAATGGTTGTTTGTTGACTAGTTTTGCCAACTGCACTAAGATACCTGCTCTAGAAATTAGACCAAAATTACTTGGTAATATTTTGTGTTTTTGCACTTAACCTGAAAGTGAGTCAAACATCCAGTCTGATGTTTGACTCAGCTGATTTTTTAAATTTATTTTAGGTAATAAATGTTTCATGCTTTTTGTTTGTGACCACTGTGGGATTCTGTAAACTTTAGATGACCTTTATGCTTTCATTTCTTCAAAATTATGATTTCCCAGATAAAACCAATCAGCATTTTTGTAGTTTAAGTTGAGTTATTTCAGTTTATCATGACCTGCATTTATATAAAAATTATATCTTTAAAATCTCAACAGCAAAAACAAAGATTTCAAACTGTTTCATGAACTTTGAAGGGAGCATTTATTTAAAATGGTTCAGTGGATATTAATACTTTTGCAAGGTTATATATACTGAAATATTTTATTATGTTATGCACAGAGGAATCAGACTGTACACTGCAAAAACACAAAATTTTACCAAGTAGTTCTGTTTCTAATGCAAATATCTTCGGACACTTGAAATGAGACAAAACTAACTTATGAATAACTTTTAGCCAGATATAAGAGCTTGTTAGATGATTTCACTTCACTTTAGAGACATAAAAAATGTCTTGTTATAAATTAAATAATCTGCCAGCAGAACTTTTTCATCAACATTAGGGAATTATTGACATAAAACAAACTCATATTTTGCTGAAAGGTTATTTGTAAGTTAGTTTTGTCGTATTTCAAGTGACCTAAGATGTTCTAGAAACTAGACCAACATTACTTAGTAACCCTTTGTGTTTTTGCAGTGTATGTTGTTATTGCTGTGTGTCTAAAAATAAACTAAATTAACTTGATAAATCTTTTGTTTGTGTTTGTCCCACAGGGCAAGAAGAAAAGGAGAAAACGGGAGAAGCAGCAGGACTCCAACACAGGTAAACATCAGAAACTGTGCTGGCAGAATGAGCAGAAACTTTGTGCTGCGTTGGTGCTGCAGCTCACTGTTTGAGGCAGGAAGTGTCTCTAACGTCAAACCACCCACCCACTCTGCTTTCCATGCAACCTGAATGAGGAAAGTGTAAGTCCAGGAGTGTGGACGTTTCACATGAATCCAGGCTGTAGAGGAAAACGCTTTTCTGTTTGCTGCTTTCTGCAGAACATGAAGGTTTTTCTGTCTTGTTTTTTTTTTTTTTTTTGCACGGCTGCTTTCCTCAGAGAGTTTAATCTGAGCGACATTAACTGCATCTGTGCTGTTTGTCACTGCCGCGTTGTGCTACTAACAGTTTTGGCTTTTTTCTCTTCTGTATCGTTGTGTTTCCTGTGACCCTCTAACTTCCCCCTCTTCCTTCGCTCCTCTCTGTTTCTTACATCTATTTTTTGCTCTTCCTCCTGTTCTCCTGCATGCTGTGCATTGTGCGCTCAGACCCGGGCTCTCCTAAGAAATGCCGGGCTCGCTTCGGCCTCAACCAACAAACGGACTGGTGCGGTCCCTGCAGGTGTGTAAACGACATTCCTCCACTTCCACCATCTGCTCATCTCTTCAGCCTGATTCAGCCTTTCTGAGGAGACAGAGCGGCCATGGAGGCGGTTATCAGCTTCACCTCCAGATTTACCCATCCGTATTGGTTCTCCTGCTTTTCATAGGAACGCACCGATTTATCGGAGCTGATTTCCTTCATTTTGAGAGTTCGGTGATCGGCCGATACTTCCATGTGAAGCTGATCTTTTCTACCTCAGCAAAGGTCTAAAGTCAGCGTCTGACCTCTTCTGCTCTGCAGTGTTGGACTGACAGTCCGGCCCTCGTTACCAACTCAGAGATGTTCTTGCTATATTTAGCAAAATTTCAGACAAAAAAACATCAGCATTGGCCAATATCTGAATCAGCAGCTGAGGCTTGTTAAACATCAGCAATCGTTTTGGATTTTTATCACATTACAGCTGCAACATTTAACGTGTTTCTTATGAATTTTTTTGCGATCATATTTATGAAATGGAAAAATGATATTTTCTTAAAAAAAGTTTTAAACTTTCTTTTCTCTGTTTTGGACAAAAACTGTTCCCATCTCAGTTATCAGTTATTGATGCACCGATTGCAGTTTTTTGGCTGATCACCAATTTCCAATCTTGGCCAATTCAGATTTTGTCCGAGACCAAGTTTTTTTGTCTTAAATGTTTTTAGATATAGCGAGACAGTTGCTGAATATTGGTACCTGTAAAGGTTTGGACCGGACCCGGTGGGCCGGTCTGTCAGTCGAACTGGCCTCACTGCAGAGCAGAAGACGACAGCGGAACCGGCTGGGCTGTGAATATTTCTCCCAGGCCCAAAACAACAAAGGAAACTTTCTTCATGATCAGTTCTGTCTCTGCATGTCGTCTGTCACTAACCTGCTGATCCAAACCCAAACACACCCAGTCTGACTGAGACCAGGAGAATTTAGCTTCAAATTACTGAGGAAATAAAACAATCTAAAAGATTTTCATTTTCTTCAGCAAAAAAATTTATTTAACTTTGGTCATTTCTGTTGCTTTTTTCTACAAAACCACAAAAACTGTTTTTCCAAAACTGCATAAACATAAAAAAGTTTCCGCTGGTTTTCGTTGGCCAGTTTTTGTCTGGACATTTATTGTTTGTGCACTTAATGCAAAAAAGTGAGATTGTGTGCTGCAGGTAAAAAAATAGTTTCTTTATTATTAGTTCATAAAATTATTTTTGCCAGGCTGCCAGAAACCGGAGCTGATAATCACCGATAATTAGATCGTCTTTCTTTCAACCTGGAAACATTTTCTTTTACCTGATTTTGTTATATTTTGTTACTTATATGAATTATTGTCATTTTGATCTTTAAAATACCAAAATTTCCACTTAACTTTATATTTTGGTCCGTCTGATGATGTCATCTTTAAATTTTAAATGATTGATAATTTGGTCAGCTGCACTTTTTACCAAAAACTTTTTACTTTTACTTTAGTAAAAATGTCTTGGTTGAGTTCAGTTTTGCCTCCTCTGCTTATTAATAAATAATAGTTTATGATTTTTGTTGCGGATATTTCAGTGGACATTTCACCTCCTTTAGTTTTCTGGAGGTTGAGCCACTAGAGGGCAGCAGCTCCACCTGCCCCACCGTTTCTCTGTGCGTCAGGATCTGTAACAACGCCGGAGCTGCAGGGGGTCGACCGCGGTCCACGGCTAGTCTGTAGGAGCCAGGAATCTAACATGAAACGCTCCGCTGTCTTCCCTGCTATTGCCTCATGGAAACCTGAGTGTGTGTTTCGGTTTGAGAGAACAAAGGGGGCTGAATGTGGTTTTAAGCCTTATCACCACAGCTTCACACACACACACTCACACACACACTCCCTGCAGCGCTGCATCTTCTCATGCCCGTCTGCTTTCTACTTTCTCCATCCCTGCGATGTGGTGACGAGCGTCTTTTGATGGTGAACTCTGACATTTAGAATCACTTTCTACAGCAGAGTTCCTCCTCTGAGTCTAAATCTGGCGCAGCGCCGCCGCCGTTTGCGGTTGAACCTGGTGACTCATTTCATGTTCTGGTGATGATCTTGGGATCCTGTTAGCTGCTTTGATGGTATGGAGGTCTGCTTTAAACCTAACACCTCACAGAGCGCAGCAGGAAAACACGATCCGATCAAACCTTCAGACAACATCGCTGCCGTCAAAGTGACGACTTCAAATACCAAATAAAAAATGAACCTTTTATTGAAATCATCGTCATTATTGCACACTGCAAAAAACAAAATCTTACCAAGTATTTTGTCTTCTAATTAAAAATAGTTTCTGAAAAATGTTCTAGTTAAAATATTTTAGTGAACTTGAAATAAGAAAAACTAACTTAAAACAAACTTTTGAGTGAAATATATGAGCTTGTTTTAAGTCAATAATTCCTTAATGTTGATGAAAATGATTTAGATCCATTTGCAGATTTTTTAACTGATATCACAGGAAAAATGTTGTAAAATAATCTGCCAACTTTTTCATAAATTTTAAGGAATTATTGACTTAAAATAAGCTAATATATTTCACTCAAAAGTTTTTAAGTTAGTTTTAATCTTATTTCAAGTGTTCTAAGAAATTGACACAAGAAATTAAACCAAAATACTTGGTAATATTTTGGGTGTTTTTTAATACAAAACATAAAAAACCAATAAACATTAAATTCTACTGAATGTTTAACTGAAAGTGAAAGACATTTTAAAATCCAACAACAGCAGAAACAACAAATGGAATGAATTATGAAGTCAAAATTATCCTTAAAAAGACCAAAACTTTATCATCCAGAAAGACGATAAATCATGAAAATGAACATTATTGAGCTTTTTCAAATTTATCATGTGACTTACTGATTTATTTGATGCCACATTATGTAATATCACCACAAAATGTTCTAAAGTAATAAAATTGGGCATTATAATATAATAAAACCGCATTATGTAATAAAATTGTTATTTTCTTGGATGCAAAGGTTAATACCAAAGAGTCAGAACAGAAAACTAATGACCAAAAGTTTTAATTTACTGCATACAGTAAATACATGTAATTATTAGGATGAACACCAGCAGTTTGTGATCATTTATTACACATTATTGTAAATCATTAATCGTGTGATTAATTGATTTATTGCTCTGTACTGATGAATGTCTCATCTTGTCTCCATTGATCACTGTGATTCTGCGCCTCCACTGAACGCTGCTGACGTCTCCACACTTTATTCACAGATAACTCTCTCTGACTGTTCCTAGGAGGAAAAAGAAGTGCATTCGCTACCTTCAAGGAGGAGGCTGCCCCAGCCCATCTTCTTCAGATCTAAGTGCCATAGACTCGCCCCCGTCCCCGTGTCCCGCGCGCCTCCGCCTCTACCGGCAGGCGCCCCCGTCCCCGCGCGGCTCCCCGCCGCCCTCCCCCTCCACGCGCCGCTCCTCACACACGCGCTCGCACCCTCGCTTCCCGTCGGATCAGTCCGCCGGCAAGCGGGCGGACCTCTGCCACCTCGTCCCGACCGCGACCCTGGAACTGTCGGGCAAGCAGACGCTCTGCTCCTCGGCGCTGTCCGCCGCCAAGGTGGCGGGACTTTCTCTCAAAGTGCTAACAGAGACTCACTGATCGCCGCGGCCCTCCCGCCTCGCTACTCTCCTCCTCGGCTCCCTCAAAGGAACGAAGATCCTCCTGGTCGCCTCCTTCACCTTTCATCCTCCAGTCGTGATTTTCCAAACGTTTCCGTTTCCTCCGTAGCGACATGAGAACAACACGGCTAAAGCTGTTCACCTTAACGCTTCAGAGGCCTGTCACAATTACTAATAAATCCACAGCTCTCATGTGACGTCACACTTCCTGGAACTTCATAGCTGACAGCCATCTTGGTAGGCAGTTGCTATGACAACAACAAACAAGCCACAAGCTTAGAATTAGCTCTCGCCTTGTTGCTATCTAATTTATAAAAATATTACTTTAGAACTTCTTGAGTCCTCTACCCTCCTGTGTAATACGAATATAAATTTCAGTGATATTAACTGTAGTACTTACTGCTGAACTAGCTACATTAGCTTAGCTAACATAGCTTTTATCAGCTAAGACGGACATGTAGCCTACATGCATGTACTCACTCTGCCAGTCAGCAGAACCTTGTTGTTCACATGAAGAGTTCTTACGTCCTTTATAAATCCGTTTCATCATCGATTGTATGAAGCTCCTCCATGCTGCAAACACTTCCTGTTCACTAATTAGTCACAGCAGATCAGAGGCAGCTTCTTGTTTCCATCCCATCAGCAGACATTTTGTTCTTTTTTTTTCTTGCATGTTGGTCAGGAGTGTCTAAACTTTCATTTTGTTGACTTCGAAGCCATGCGCTTGCCTACCAAGATGGCAGCGATCACTTCCAGGTCAGACATGTGGAACAATAAATTGTCCCAGAAGTTATTGCAATAAATGATGATATTCTTATTTTGAGACCATTTACAACCTAAACATCGGTAATGGCATAGTAATAATGCAAGAACATAATAATAATAATAATAATAATAATAATAATAATAATAATAATAATAATAATGCAAGAACAGATTCTCAAAGATCTATAAACTTTCAATTCTAATGAACTGGAACTGGAAGACATTTTAAATATCTAAAATAAATAAGCCAAACAAGAAAAACAAATAAAATGAATTATGAAGTCACTGTAAACAAAAGCATCAGACTGAAGACTTAACATCCAGTTTTTGGTAGGAAAATATAAATTATGCAAATGGAGATTATTGAGTTCATTTTAATGTGATTTATTGATTATTGTGACCGGCCTGCTGACAGGTGCAAATGATTATTGGTTATATGATAAATTATTATGATATGTTAAATTATGATTCAGACTCAAGTTTTCTTCCAGGACTGAACTTCATTTTGGAAACATTCAAGAGAATCAGAGCAAATGTGTCTGAAATGGAAACAGCACATTTGAACTGTTTGTATTTTTTTATTGGCGCGTCACATACACTCCTGTTAAAATATATTGAATTATAATGTGGCAAAATGTGGAAAAGACTTTTTCATAATCTTCTTGTTTCAGGACGGTTCCTCCTCAGAGTTGGTGCTCACTTTGTAACCTTAAGATGAATTATTCATGTTTTTCATGTCATTATCTCTTCTGGACCCGACTGACCAGCAGGACCTCCGATTCCTATCTTTCATGTTTGTATTTCCAGAGGAGGTCAACCAGACTCCCAAGTCATTTCTTTTAGCACTTTCAGGCTTCGATTCTCCAGCTTCACTCGTTACGTTTTTACATTTTGTTTTTTACTTTTTTTGTGTATGAATCTCATGTCATTTTTAAGGTCATGTTTCTTTAAGATTTGTTTTTCTCTGCAGCTCCGCAAACTAATCTGTGACCGATGGGTACTATTATATTGCATTGTCTTGTAAAGTTTTATATTATAATAACTTTTGTATGTTTTTATGGAATAAAAAGGTAAATTCTTTTTGAAAAAAAATTATAGTTTTCACCTTTTTCTAAAAGCAATATGTTTTTTGTCTTTTTGTGGTCCAGTATTACTGCAGAAGCCTTCAAACTATATTTTGTGTCCAGTCGGTGCATGTTCCAACTGTAACGTTACATTTCGAGACAAGTTTTCATTTCGCTGTTTTCTCGCAGCTTCTGACTGCAGTAAGTGTAGGCTGAGCTTTTGTACCGTTCTCCTCCAGCAGATGGCGCTGTTGTGCTTGTTAAAAGGTCTGAAGCGTTCAGGCCGGAGGCAGAAACAACTGGAAGATCTTTGTACTTTCATGCTTTGAACCCCTCTGATGTATGGTTTTTGTTGATGTTATTAAAAGTGTTTGTTTTTTTATGCTTAAGGCTGCAGGCTTTTTTTCCCAATGGGGATAGGTGTAAATCAAGAAATATTGCATTTATTTTTTCTCAAACTCAAATTTATCATGTTTAAACTAAACACCAAAACAGTGGATGGGTGGATTTCTAAAAAGGTAAGGCTTTGTACACAGCACTACTGAAAACAAGTTATTTAATAGAAACAAAACTAACATGGACAGTAGGAGCTGTACTGTAAATATGATGAACTACCACTGAAACAGTATATTGAATTAAATCTTATCTAATTGGACTCTGGTGTGTTTAGAACAAAATTATGTCCTAATCAGCCCAAGAGCCGATTATCACATATCTGGACCACTGATATTCCTGTTGTACAAATGCATCTTAAACTACCAGGTTGGTTTATTTTAGTAATTCAACTGAAAAAGTTTAATTTATATAGAGTAATCACTATTACAGCTGAAAAATAAATGTAAATATGTAAAAGCTTCACTTATGGACTCAGTAAGCAGCTGCATGATTGAAGGACATTTAGAGAAACTGGTGACTCCAAACAGAAAGACGACAAAACGTTCATTTGAAAGGTTTTATTAACTCCTTCAGTGCGTTTATCCAGCTAAAAAAAACCAGCATCACAGCTAAGCTGAAAGTGTCCAATTTAATACACAAATTTATGAGTCAACGCTGTGATGAAGGTGAAAACGCAAAAACATTTAGCCGCTTCCAACTTCATTTCTCCTACTGACAAGTCGCCTTCCAGGTTTAAACAAAGCCAATGCTGAGCAAAAATCACATCCACTCTTGTTTTTCCATTGTCAAAAATGCAACTTTATTCAATTCAATGAACCTAAAAGAATAATCTCCAGTAAAAAAAAAATAGACAACTAGAGCAACTAAAAATAAGGATCATCTGGAAGGAGGGATATCGTTTTTTTCTTCTTCAAGGATACAAAGCCATGAGAACAGGACTATATTTTATGTAGATCCACAAATATGAGTGTGAAGACAGTAATAAGCTTTTCATCTTTAAATTAAGGACACCACACAGGCAAGTTAAAATGGTCATGCTATTATTGGGATACAGAAATGAAGGGAACCAGAGAGCAAAGTGGCTGTCAATATCCTAAAAGTAAAATATTAACAAGTATGAACAACGCCAGTGCAACCAGTAAGCAGGGACAATCCTTTCAGTGTGGTAGTGTTGGCAGGATTCTCCGCTTCATTTTTCTTCACACCACTGGTTCTCTTTGCGTACCTGCAAAACAAGCGGCAGGTGAACTGTCGTTTCGCCTGGAGCCAATAAAATGATCTCATTTTAGGTTTCAATAAAGGACAGTAAGTACCTGGGCCTCCTCCTCCTCTGTGAAATCATTTTTGATGTTGAAAGTCTTCCTGATCTCTTCTGGGGTTTTGCCTTTGATCATGTTGGCCACTGTCTTGCAGGTGACATCTAAGAGGCCTTTGATGTCCAAATAGTTAGCGGCCTAAACAGAGGAGGAACATAAAGAAGGCGAGGCGGTGAGGGGATGAAATGCTTCTACACCAAAGATCCAACATTCATTTCAGGCTCAGTGGAACATTTCTGTTTTAAACACATGTACTATAAAATCAGACAATTTAAAACTTAAAAGCTTAAAGAGGTCATTTAAGCTTTAAATTATTTAAGCTAATCATTTAAAAGCTTAAATGATTAGGAGTTTATCATTTGCATTGACATATTTCATATAATTTTTTAAATACATAAAAAAAATTTAATCAATAATTAAAACATTAATATAAAATAATAAAATCTTTCCAAGCTTGGGTTGCGGAAAAGGTTCTGTAAGGTGGGCGGGGCTTAGACTGGATCAGACCCGCACTTCGCTGAGTCGGGTCCGGTCCAGTCCGGTCCGGTCCAGTCCAGTCGGGTCCGGTCCAGTCCAGTCCGGTCCGGTCATTCCTCTTCACCGTCCATGGAAACTAAAGCCGGCCTCCTTTTACTGTTAATAAGGTAATATTCTTTTCAAGCTAAAGCTGCCATGATAAGAATCTTGTGTGTTGAGCAGTTTAATGTTGCCAACCGAGCTAAGCTAACTAGCCAGCTAGCATTAGCTTCTCCAGAACGTCAAGTAGTCATAATATTCTGCTCAATAACTACATAATGCGTCAATATATTCAGCCGGGTTCATATTCCACAACTGTTTATTGCTTTGAAAATATTTTTAAACAGACACCGACTTAAATTTTATTTGACTGTTTATTCAAGATTATACTGTAAAAATATCTATATATAAACTTATGTATTAAAATTACAGTTTTAAATACCATTATTGGGTCTTAACATTTTTGTTTTATTTTTTAGCAGTAGAAATTAATGCTTTTGAAATTAAACACCAAATCTAAATCTTGGGGTAAAAACTGATATTATTCCAGGTCATACAGCCAGTTTTACATCAAAATAATTGTTTAGGTGCATTTATTCCTCATTAAATATCCTTTAAAGTGATGAAGCCTCCTTAGGGTTTGTGGTTATGAACACAGCTGCAGGGTGAAGGTTCATCAGCTCGTGTTTCTCTTTGGGAGCCTCAGTGAGGGACCGGTACCAGGTCCGGACTCGGGTTTCCTCTCACATGATGGGCCTGTTTACCGTCCAGCTGCCCACATCAACTCATCAACCATCTGTCCTCATTTACACTTAAAACAAGATTGTTTCAACTCAACTATTTGGTTGGATAAAACAGCAAACGTCACACCACCGATTTGGCTGCATTTCAGATATTTAAGAGAAAAAAACTAATCAATAATTATCAATACCCACCAATATTGATAATTCAGTCAATAGTATCGTTTTAAGTTTTTCAGCTCATAATCTCAACCTTACTGAAAGCAGAGCAGCAAAAATGTTTGATAATTTATGACCAAAAGGGATCAAAACAAGACAAGTGGAAGGAAATTCCTGAATAAACTGGTCCCAGTTTAGGTTTGCTAGTAGCTGCTGCGTACATAGCGAACAAACTCTGGATGTCCCAGAGAGGTCAGGGACTTCTGTTTAGACGGGCGTTTTGTTTTAAAGTTTTACACTGCAAAATGTTATTTTACCAGGATGAGTTCAAACAAGGTGCCCTGGTCCACTTTGAGGAACTCCTGGTCCCAAACGGGAATGTCGTCCGTCCTCTTCTCCTTGTTCTCGTCGTCCTCAGGGGGAGGAGGGTCGTCTTTGTGATGGGTGCACCACTGAATCACCTGCAGGGAAAACACAGCATGCTGGTTTACATGCAACCTGACCGAATGCATGCAGGAGCTCAGCTTGAAATCAGCTGGTCCAACATCTCCGAGTGTAAAAAGAAATGTGTGCAACCATTTTATGAACCGATTCTCCCACTCAGTGAAATCAGCTGTAACTGCAGAAAGAGTTTCTAAACTTGGAGCTTCTGGCGTTTCATCCTCTCCTTTGGTCACAGTTTAAGTCTGTTTTATCATGCAGAAAACAACGTTACTGTCAAAACCTGCTGCACAGATTTATGTTTACTATTGAACTGTTTTAAAGGTTGTAATATCTGGTTGATTACACTTTAAGAATTGAGTATTTTCTCTGATCATGTCGGCTGGATGATTCCCAGAGACAAAAATACAGAGAAGATCCAACAAAACGTGTTACAGACATTGTTACTGAAATATCCAATAGGGAAACTGGTATCACTCTTAAACAAAAACAGGTGTGTGTGTGTGTGTGTGTGTGTGTGTGTGTGTGTGTGTGTGTGTGTGTGTGTGTGTGTGTGTGTGTGTGTGTGTGTTACCTTCTTCAGAATGGCAGCATTCACATTAGGGAGGGGGACGGGGTCATCGTCTCCTTCATCATCCATTCCCAAATCTGGAAACATAGAAACCAGCATTCATCTCCATTACATTCATGATTATACTCATTAAAAAGCAAAAATCATTTCAGAAACAGATAATTAGATGATTCACCTTCTAACATGGTCTTGATGGTGACGGACTGTTTGGCGATCTCAACGTCCACCTCAAAGATTTCCCCATCAGAGCTCTGGAGTTTTATCGTGGGCATTTTCTGAAACAAGAAAAATTCACTTATTTACACAGTTTCCTTTTAAATGGCCAGTACACTAATTCATTATTTTATTCCTGGACATTTTTATACTAAATATTTAGTCTGAACTGTTGTAAGTATTTAGCATAATAAGGAGCAGGTTTATGCATTCATTGAGGCATGTAAACAGAAACAATATTTAAAGATCTATAACATTTAGATTTTCAAATTTAAATGGATTATGCTTCATCAGATAATGTTTTTCATCTTAATCAGATCCAGGTATATTTTTAAACCCTGATCTAAGAAAGTGTCTGAGTTCCCAGTAAGTCACTTTAAAATAAAAGATAAAAAACATTTGAGTTGCAAAAACATAAATTCTGATGGAGCAAATAAAAGCAAGAGGATTTTCGATGGCAGTATACACATTAATAATATAATTTGATTATTTATTACTAATAAGACATGTAGCCCAAGATCAACATCACACTTTTGGTTTGAGAAAAAACTAAAATCATGTTTTAATTAAGTGAAGATCAGCTATGATTTGAGTTTACTGAAGAGCAGAATTTCCTTTTTCAACCAAAAACTCTGTTAATATTTTCCAGAACAAACTGCTGATTTTATACCAAGCCTGAGCAAAACAAACAGTGTCCAGGATTAAAGTGCTGAAAACAAGGTGAACACACTGACATGAAAAAATTATTATTAAAGCAACACATAGTTCCCATAAGTCTGAACCACAAGTGATCGCCGTCATATTGGCAAGCAAACGCAGTGCAATGCATAGATGAACCATGGCTTCCACACCAACAAAAAGAAAATATATGGACACTTCTGACTAATGTGCAAGAGAAAATTATAAACAAAATGGCTGCTGACAGGATCGAAAGGTGTCAGACGATGTGGAGAATCGCTGATCCCTGCTGACTAACGAACAGGAAGAGTGTTTACAACATGGAGGAGGATACATGTCTGTCTTAGCTAGCAGATAAAGGCTCCACTAGCTAAGATAATGTTGCTAGTTCAGCAGTAAGTAATACAGCAAATATCACTGATATTTATCTTGGTATTACAGAGGCAGGTAGAGGACTCAGGTAGTTGTAATGTCCTTGAATTGTTTATAAGTTAGATAAGAACGAGGCGAGCGCTAGTTCTAACCTTGTGGCTTGTTTATTGTTGTCATAGCGACTCCATAGCAACTGCCTACCAACATGGCTGTCAGTTACAAAGGTCACAGAAGTGTGATGTCACATGAGAAACATGTATTTAAAAATGTTTGATTTCAAATATAATTGTAAGAGAATGCTTTTTTTTTTTTCCCCCTCCAGAAACAGGCTCACAGCCAAACAGCCTCCTCTGACCCACAGCATCATACGTCTCCTTCAGCAAGGAGCACTGTGAGGATCAATCATGTTTAACACAGTTCAACCTGATCTGATTGGTCAGAAACTGCAGAAGACCCAGGTGGATCAATGACTGTCTGCAGCCATCACCATCTACAATAACGGTCAAAAATCTTGAATGAGTCACAACAACAATTAATTTCCTTTTGGGATTAATAAAGTATTTTTGAATTATTTTTTTTAATAAAATACCATAATGTTTTCTGCTGTTCTTAGTTCTAAAAACATGATCTACAATAACAAACTTGAAAAAAGTATATAAAGTGATAAATATTTATTTCCATTGCTGAAAGTTTCATAACAATTAAAAAGAAAATATTAAAAATCTTGCAACGTTTTAGATTCTACTTTAAGTAGAATCTAAAACTTCAAAAGCTTTACAGTAAATTAACCAATTAACCCAGAAACCTGAACTGTTCATGTTACCTACATGCTAAATATTTTGCATCATTTGAAAATACCTTGATTGTTTATTCATTTGTTTCAACTTTTAAATCCAATTGTCGTTTTTCATACTTAAATTTATTTTTCTTATTGATGTTCTGACCTGATTAACAATTAAAACAAACATTGAGCTAGAGTTTAATGTTTTGCGTTGGTTAGCTAACAAGCTAACGTTGGTTAGCTAGCAAGCTAACGTTAGCTAAAACTACTAAAACGGCTCGTTGACAACGAGCCGTTTCCCATTTCTGCTAACAATACATGAGTATATGTCATTTACAGTTAGTAATAATAAAACTGTACAATCGTAAATGTAATTTTAGGTTAACTGCGGGGTGTTGTTGTCAATTACGTTAACTTGTTAGTCAACCGGTCATGCTAACGTTCATCAGCGAAACAACGGAAACCTGAACAATTAGCCTGTTTACGAATGAACACTGTGGACAAATATCTTACATTTTCCATCTAACGCCGTAAAAAGGACAAGAATTATACTGTGACTTTACAGATAAGATCCATAAATATTCAGACTGTGTCCAAAAAGTCTGCTAACCAGGGTGCTAGCCTCGGCGAGGCCTCATACCCACCAGACCGAGGCGTTTTATTAAAATAATAATAATAACAATAAAGAAACAGCAGTTACGTTCACTATTTAACGACAAATGACACACAACGTAGAGCTACGTACCGTGAATGACTAAAGTGAAGTCGGGCTGTGAGTTTCTCCCGCAGTTGTTGCAGAAAGGCCTGAGAAGCGTGGCGGTTACCGTGAGCGGCTGAGAGTCTGAGGCTGAACCTGCTGTCGGCGACCTGCTGGCGGCTGGACGGAGGGAGGGGGCGGCCTGTTATCACAGCTCCGGCTGGGTGGCAACAGGTCGCACAACGTTCCGAACAGTCACCTATTTACTTCTATTATCGTTTGCATTTTGCGGAATACTATATATGATTTTAAATGTTTTAAATGCAGGGCCGGCACAAGCTTTTTTGCAGCCCAAAGCAGGTTTTAATTTTGGGCCCCAATTCCCAACATGTTAACACCAGATGCTTTATCAGTTGGGTAGTAACTAGTTACATTTACTCAATTACATTTAGACCTACTTGAGTAGCTTTTTTTTTTTTTTTTTTTTTTTTTATTTATTTTATTGTTTTTTTTTAAATTTTATTTTTTTTTTATTTTTAGTTTTTTTATTTTTTTTTTATTTATTTTTGCTCTTACTTGAGTCACATTTCTGTGTTTTCTACCCACTGAATGAAAAGCAAACACCAGACTCAGACACAAACCTCCAGCGTTTGTTAAAATGTTAGAAGTGTTTTATTGAAGAAACTGATTTGGAAAAAATATTTTTTGCCTAATTTCTACTTTTTATTTTTAAAAAGTGTTTTTGAGTAAAAATAGGTTGAAGCAGTGCTGTTCTAACTTGAGTAGACATTTTGGACACTAAAAAACTGTAGAAAATGACCTGCAACTATTTTCAGCAATCTATACTTGTGTACTTTTTAAGTGTCCATCCTTATGAAAATGACAGCAGCATTTTTAATTTATAATGTAAATTTACATTATAAAAGTAAATTTTGTAACTTGACACTATTTCCATTTATTTGCTTATTTTACAGTATATTAACAAATGATTTTTTTCTTTTTACCATTTTTATGTGTACTGATATTAATCAATCTGAATGAATAAACTGATGTGAAGTTGATCTAATAAGTGTCTAACGATGCTATGAGTTAGAAAACGAGATTTTATCCACCTTAAAACGAACAGATAAGAAAATAAAATGCTTCACAGTGGGTGTGGTGTTGGTTTTGTAATTATAACCAAAAATCATCAGATCATGACACTTCCCACATATTTTTGGAGACTCCAAATTTAAATTTTTTTTATTTAGTCAGGATTGCATGATTTTCCTTTTCAGAAAATGTTTCTGCGTTGCGTCTGAAGCAGATGGGAGATTGTGGCCAGAAATTCCTGCAGCTTTCTCAAGTTGCTCTCGGCCTCAGTAGCAACTCAGGCCAGTTTTTCTTGTCTTTTTTCACCATTTTGGAGGATTTCCAGTTCTTGGTTGTGTCACTGTAGTGCTCTCACCTTGAATACAATTTCTACAATTTTATGTGCGCACGTTTTCTGTTTTGCGTATCTGTAATATGTGTTTGTGTGCGAGTATGGCTGTAAAGTACCTAAAGTTGTTTGTCTGACTGGAAAAGCACTTTTGAACTTTAATCCATTTACTTTTGCAACTTATTGAAACATTTTTTTTCCTCTGAACAGTGTCACAATAAAAGTGTAAAATTATTCAAAGTTATCTTTTATTTGCTTTCACAGATTTAAATCACAGAATATTTGCATTTTAAAATGTGATGCAGTTTTGTACAACGGTGTATTAAGGCCATTGTAGATGAAGAAAGTAAATTTCCATCAAGAAACTCAAACCGTCTAGAAAAAATAGGTAATTTCTGAACTCCAAGAGTAGAAAATTTGCAAGAAAAAAAAAACATTTTCAGAGCTCATAAAGTTGGAAATTTTAGAATCTTAGAGCTCAGAAATTTACATGTTTTTCTAGAAAATTTTAGATCTTAAAATTTCTGAATTTTGTTTTTGCTAATTTTTAACTTGGAGTTTGGAAATTTACAAGTTTTTTCAAGAAAATTTCTGAGCTTAATCTCAAAATTGTTCGGCGGCAAAATACTTTCCCATCTACAATGACCCTGATTCTCTACATCCACTAAGTGTTTCTGTGGTGTTAAACCTCGGAGAACCACTGGGTGGCGCTAAATAAGCCCTTCTAAACAAATGTCTGAAATGATGCATTTTATAGAAACACAAACATTTCCAAACACTTTTACTTGAACGCTACATTTGATTCACTTATATCTTAAAAAAACAACTCAGACACCCAGAAGCCATCTTTATTATTCTAACTGCTGAGTTAAAATACAGAGCTGGAAGGGAGTCGGTGAGTTGATGAGGATTTTTTATAAGTTACAGGGGAAAACTGTACTTTGTGTAAAGCTGTAGATTTAAAAAAAAACAAAAAAACAAAAAAAAAACAGGAAAGGAAAAAAAATCATATCATTTATAATCTGTATTTTTTAGACATATGATACAAATGTCATAGATGTATTTAAATGTACAAAAGTGCAAACATATGTTGAGATCTGTTGAACTAAAGCTGATGGGACTGGAGCAGCTGCAGATGTTCAGAACGAGGCGTTTCATGGTTTCGTCCTCAGCAGCGAACATCGCAGTGATTATGGCGCACACCGCCGTTTGGTCCGTCCTCCTCCCAGAAACCGCCTCGTCGCTGTGTGGATGTTCAATGTCACTGCCGTGTTTCCCAGTTTTCTGTTCCTCATTCGTGTCGGTATTGGTTCAGAGTCATATAACGCCTGGACTCGCTGGGAGAGGTCAAGGTTCACAGGAAGTAGTCTGGGGTGCGGCGGGTTACGTGTGGTTCTCCTCTGCGAGGCGCCGGATCGAACTGCAAGCTGGACGGACAAGAAAGGCTGAAATTACAAATCTGAGCCAAATATAACTTGCACAACAATTAAACCGGGGATGTCCAAAGTGCGGTTCAGGGGCCATTTACGGCCCTCTGAAGGATTTTGGGCGGCCCACCAACCATAATTCAAGAATTGAACAAGTCATAATTGGCTCATCTTTTATGGCAAATAACATCTTAGAAAATAATAATAATAATAAAAAAGACTCCCATTTATTGGAGTAATTATTGACCTAAATTTACTCAAAAGCAAATCTTACACCCCAAATAAAAAAAGTACAACCTGTGTGTCTCTTATACTAATGTTTTGCATCTAAATTTTTATCAAAAATTCTCCTTTTTTATTTCAATAAAAATTTTCATTATTTAGTTTATTATTGAGCAGATAGTTAAAAAAAAAAAAGGTACAAAATGTTTGCTTCAAAAATGCTATAAAAATGATAAAGTTCTCAAAAGTTTGGACTCAACTGACTTATAAGCAGCTCGTCTCATTTGAAACGTTTTGTCTTAACAAAATGCACCAGAAGGTTTGTGCTGGATTATTTTTGTACTTACAAGGAGTATTTGAGCGTGTCGTCTAACTCCATGATGGCCGCCTGGTTGCCACAGCGATAGCAGTAGTTGGGAGCGCTAAAAATCGTCACCACGTTCCTCTCATGGCACCAGTTGTATCCCTGAATGAAGCAGATGCATTTTTAACCCAAAACACAGAACAACGTTTCAAATATATCTATTTTATTGGCAGGTTGCAACTGTGAACACTTAATGCATTTACTGGGATTTCATGTGATTAGAAAGCAATGGATCACTGTGAAACTTTTTAATCAGATTGATTGGTTACTGAATTCATTTTCAACTATTCTAGTAATTGATTAATAGTTAATTGGAGCAAAAGAGCTGAAAAAAAACAACAACATACTCTAAGCAGTAATTAAGATAAAACTGTATAAAATATATAAATATTTTGCATTCCAGATAAAAACACCTTTGAGTGTAAAAATGTTTGACCTAAAACTCCTGAAGTGGCTCAGTTTATTTTTAGCTTCATTCAGATTCACTAAGGAAATGATGTCACTGCGTTTTAGTCAATAAAAGGTTGATTTTCTTGTTTAAAACAGGAACTGAATTGTTTTTTTACATCTTTATATGCATTTCTAATATTGTATTAAAAAATTTAAGAGGTTAATTGAAAAATCTGTTGGGTTTTTTACCCAATTAATCAATTTCTAAAGTTGTTGTTGCAGTTTGTTCACAGGATTTATATGGAGATTAAATTTCCTAATAAGGCGACTGGACTTTACTGAGGGGTGAAAGTACTGCTGAAGTAAAGTATCATCTGTTACAAACAAGCAGCACTTTGTGTTGGTCTTAAACATGAAAGTTGGCTGTTTGGTTGACAAGGTGCAGAACCGGACCTCCATGACGAGCTGGTGGGCTCGGGACACCAGCGTGAGGCGGTTTGCGTGGTTGAACGTCTCCGAGATGTCCTGGCCGAAGGTGTAGCCGGCTCCACGGGGGGAGATGCCCCAGCCGCCGCGGTCGTCGGGATCTGACCACAGCAGGTCGCACATGGGGCCCTGGACACACAACGGAGCCAAACAGTCAGGACTCACCAGAAAAAATAGGAAGTTTGAAAACAATCTTAGAAATTTTCTAGAAAAAAATCTGGATCTAAGCTACAAAAGTCAAAAATTTGAAGTAAAATGCAGAAATTTTGAGATCAATCTCAAAGTTTCATAAAAAAAGTTAGAACATTTTTTTTAGGAAAAAATAAAAATAAAAACTAGAAATTTTGATTAATCTCAAAAAGTTTCTAGAAAAAAAATCTGAAAATTTCTGAGCTCCAAATAAAAATTTTCAAAAAAACTTCAAAAATTGAGATTAATATCAGAAATATTCTACAAAAAAAGTGGAAATTTCTGAGCAACAAAAGTCAAACATTTCTGACCTTAGGAGCGTAGAGAAAGTTTTTCTAGAAAAATCCTGCTCTCGCCTCCACTGGGCGACCTTCACCACACCCTTCATCACATTTAAAAACCCTGACATTTACATTCACACTGAGGTTTCTTTGTGAACTCTAAATTTTTTTTGTGTATATGCGATTTCATCTCCCAATTTGAGCTGCAAACAACCTACAAGCGTCTTGCATGCCCAGCAGAGGGCGCAATAGCATCAACATACAGAGCAAGCAACCGCCACACAGCATGACCGAAGCCTAAATTGCCATTTCAGATCAAATCTAATACTTTCCTATCAGTGTGATATTAGCAGCAAGAGTCGTACACCTTTAGATGACTTTACCTCATGTGGTACTTCCTGTAGACGGTCCAGAGCCCTGATGTGGTCCAGGGTGTCTATAGACGGTGACAGACCTCCATGAAGGCAGAAAATCTGAGCAACACAGAACAACATGTCTGAATCTTTATTTAATGGTGAGTTACCAGAGGCAGGAAGAGTAGCCAAAAACATTACTCAAGTGAGAGTAGAGATACTTCATAATAAAAATACTCATGTACACGTAAAAAGTACATCGAAGTAAAAATATTTGCAAAAGTACATTTTCTCAAAAACGATTCAACTGTAACTAATCTGTTATAAATCTGAGCCGATATGGGGTCGACTGGTGACTCAGGTGGGATAACCCAGCGCCTCTCACCTGAGAGTCTACCAATGCGGTGAGCGGCAGGTAGTCGAACAGGTCGGTGAAGTACTTCCACACGTTGGCGTTCCCGTATTTCCTTAAGCACTCGTCGTAGAAACCGTAGACCTGCGTGATCTGTCTGCTCTCGTGGTTTCCTCTGAGGATCGTTATTCGCTCCCGGAAACGTACCTGAGACGCCAAGAGGAAAAAATATCCTTTATAAAACAATGTTTCTCCACAATCCACAGGAGAAATCTCCGGTGTGTAACCACCTTAAGAGCTACGAGCAGAGAGACGGTTTCTACGGAGTAGTATCCTCTGTCCACGTAGTCGCCCATGAACAGGTAGTTGGTGTCGGGGGATCTCCCTCCAATCTTGAACAGCTCCATCAGGTCGTGGAACTGGCCGTGAACGTCGCCGCACACCGTCACCGGGCATCGCACCTCCTGGACGTTCGACTCTTTGGTCAGGATCTCCTTCGCCTGCAGGAGGAAACCACAGAAAATCACTAAACATCTAAACATTTTCTACAACAGGTTGTCCAACATGTGGCCCAGGAGCCATTTGTGGCCCTTGGACTGATTCTGTGCAGCCCTCAAGTATAAAACAAAGACTTTTTATTTCATTTAGGGTAAAATTATTACCAACATAATTTCCTACCATGAAAAATGTTCATTACAACACAAATATTCATCTTTTTATGATTAATAGAACAGCGTTTATCCAGAGACCTTTACTGAAAAGCCGACTTTGCTGAACCCAAATCAGATTTAACTTAATGAAACTTTTGGAAAGGAAGTGACCCACATCCTGTTTTAATAACTGAGAATAAATTTGTTCAATGGAGCCAAAGAGAAACTGGAAACTAGAATCAGTAAACGTGTAAAATCCTTTTTGAGCTTTGGATCCATGATGAATAAACTCCATTTTGAACAGAAAAATAAAACAATTCTGACAACTTTATTTGCTTGACTTTAGTTTTTTTTATTTTTATTTATTTTCATGGCCTGCAAATTTAATGTGATGATTTTACCGAATGTGAGTTTTAGCTTCACCTGCTTGAAACCAATTAATTGCTTAATACAGAAATTAGTCAACAAATGAAGCGATGACTAAAGGAAAGCTCTGCATTTTAGGTAATAAAATATTTACTCTCTTATTCCCAAAAAATATTTGAATTATTTATTTGCATTTTTAATGCATTTCTAAAACTGTATAAGAAAGGCTAAAGAATTTCTGCAAAATGCAGCCATAAAAAAATAAATTAAATGAATTGATAGAACAATAAATCCTAAAATAACAGTTATTTGCAGCCCATTGCTGTTTTATTGGTAGTTTATTCCAGCCATGCAGCAGGAGCTGCAGTGCATGACTCAGCATGAGGCCTGCAGCCGCCTCACTGAGAGCAAGACCGAAAAATACACACAACCCTGATTCACTCAGCTCCATTTAAACACTTTACATTTAACTGGTTACCATGAGAACATCTCCAATTTCAAGAAAAATAAAGGTATTATTTTATTAGAAATCAAAACAAGCTCAATAATTTACATTTGCATGATTTATTGTTTCTCTTTTTTGGATGATAAAAGTCCAGTTTTAATGTTCATTAGACTTTCATTAGTTTATTGATCTTTGAGAATTTGTTCTTCCATTATTATTAAGCCATTATTTCCAATATATTACTAATTGTCTCAAAACAATATGATCATTTAGTACAATAAAATTTGTTATTGTGACCGGCCTTATCATAAATACATGAGTACTGGAACAATATGGGCATTTGGGTCACTGCTCATGTCTGATACGCTCAAACAAACATCTCCATTGGTTCCTCTAAAATAATTTGCTTTTATCGATGGTTCTCATGGATCCGTTGGCTGAGAGTCCGGCTGCAGACGGAGAGCTTTCCCAGGCCTGAAGCCTGCAGCCGGGATCCAGACGGTCAGCAGCCCTGCAGCCGGCCGGCACCCAGACGGTCAGCAGGCCTGCAGCCGGCCAGGATCCAGACGGTCAGCAGGCCTGCAGCCGGCCAGGATCCAGACGGTCAGCTGGCCTGCAGCCGGCCAGGATCCAGACGGTCAGCTGGCCTGCAGCGCTGCACAAACCTGACCTACATTGTACGCGCACGCTCCACGTGCGCACATGTACATGTGGTTTCAGTCTGTGAGGCTGGGAGAATATTCTAGATGCACCAGAGTGGAGCAGCGATGAGCGAAGCTGTTTGGAGATTAAAGAAACACATAAGTGGGTCACGTCGATCCGTCTCAATAGCAGATTCGTTTTCAGTCGACTTTCCTTCGGTTTCTAACTTAAAGTTAAACAATGAAATGAAAAAACAGTCATAAAGCAGAAAACAATCTATTATCTTAATCAATTTTTGTATTGAGTATTCTGATGATTAATTGGATTAAAAATATATATATTTA
The DNA here is from genome assembly GCA_903066825.1 of Alfaro cultratus. Taxonomy (NCBI): domain Eukaryota; kingdom Metazoa; phylum Chordata; class Actinopteri; order Cyprinodontiformes; family Poeciliidae; genus Alfaro; species Alfaro cultratus. The sequence continues at coordinate 58,930 of CAEFZX010003518.1, forward strand.
ATTTAACCACTTGAGCCTTTTTTATACATTACAAATGAATAAAAATATGCAAATAAACAATTACAATTTAAACAAATATTTTATTGCCTAAAATGCAGCATCTACCGTTTTGTTATTTCATAATGATGGTTATATGAACTATTTTCATCTTGATCTTTAAAATACCAACATTTCAACAAAACTTTACATTTTGGTTCATCTGATTATGTTTAAATATTAAATTATGTTTTGATCAGTTGCTCCAGTCGCCTCTTTTACTCCTAAGTAAAAATATGTTGAAGTATTTCTACTCGTACTTGAGTTCAGTCTCCCCACCTCTGATGGTTACCTAGCAACCCACTCTTTGGTTGCTTAGCAACAAACTGCTGAGTAACAACAACAGTTTAAGGTTTCAAAATAAAACAAAACAACGATGTGGAGTGAAAACTGGAAAACAGGAAATGTCACCAGACGTTTGGTAGCATTTAAGATATTTGAAACAAACAAAATCAATAGTTACTGATACAGACTGATATGAAACGTTTCTCAGCCCACACTTAATTTATTGATGATATAACCTGTGAATAAAATAATAATCTGCTAAAAAAAAAAACCTGAAGGAGATTACTCTGATCAAATATTACATAAACCTGAACAGTGTGACCTTTAACCCTCAGTCTGATCCACTGTGGAAATGTAGCAGAACAAACCATAGGCAGATGTTACATAAGACTCAGTAAACCTTCACATCACACCTGCGTTAACACACCTGTCCAGGTCAGCAGCCGTCAGACGCCTCAGAGTCGCCAAGCTGGTGAGAAACAGTCAGCAACTTCCCACTAAATCCAGTTAAACCCGGTTCAGACTCTCAGGGCGAATTAACGGCATAACGAGGCAAACACAAAGGATGACTTCATCACCAACACGACACGCTGCTGCTGTCACGCTTACGTCATTTCCTTCCTCATAACAAATGAATTCATTTCTAACGAAGTGGAAAACAAGCCTCTGGTTAAACATGAACAGAGGTCATGAGGTGAGGCGACCATCACCTTATTACATCATCATGACATCACAACAGGTGATGTGTCAACAATACTAAAAAAGTACTCAGCCCATTACAACGGCAAACCTGATGTACTTTATGTAACTAAAGTATTATATAACTGAACTGGAAGGAAAATGAGACGCTGGTTTCTAAATGTGTACCAAAAACAAATCTGAAAAGTGTGGAAGGCATATTCTGACCTTACAGGTCTGTCACCATAACTAAATTTTTATGGTTTCTAAATTGTCCAAGAAGTTATTTCAATAAGTAATATTGTTATTTTATCCAAAATAAATAAACTAAACTAAACAGAATCAAACAAATTATGAATTATAAACATTTTCTTTCAAAAGATGTCTAGTTAAGACCAAAGCTTTTATCATCCAGTTTTTGGTTGAAAGAGAGAAAAGAGAAAATCGATAAATCACGCAAATAGGAATTGTCAAGCTAATTTTAATCATAATGCGATTAATTGATTGATTGTTTATTGTGACAACTTAGAATTACAGCTTCAGATATTTCCAAGTATGTGAAGAGTGAATATTTTGCCCATTTTTCTTTGTAAAAAGCTGAAGTCTGACCACAGGCTGTTTTATATTGAGGCCATTTAACGTGTGAATATAGTTTGACCGTTTGCCATCATCGTATTTAAACCCTGGTGTGTTCAGAAACATTCACACTTATGTGGATTTAAATTTGATGTTTGTAGCCGAAGTTTGCAGATTTTCTAAACACAAGATGATTCAGACCAAGACTGAAAACTACAAACTATGAAACACAATCGGTTTAATTTTAACAGAAAAAGACAAAGAGGATGAAACTCCTTCATTACATTTCTCCATCTAACTGACAAAGACAATCTCATTTCTGGCCAGCAGAGGATTGTCTTCTTTTAAATTAAATTAAAAGTAATTAAATAGCAGATGTTTGGTTTCCCTTCCTCCATCTTGTCAAACACTGTAACATGTAAAGTTAATTTTCCTTTTCTTTTTGTGCAGATAGTGAGTCCTGAGGTTGTGGTTGTTTTGGGAGGAAGGATTGAACTGTATGTTCATTTTTATCTATTTTTGCTTGATTTTTCATGTTTTTTGGGGGTCTTTGTTTGTTTTTCTGTAATGTCTGTATAAAAGAAAATTCTAATAAAAATATTTGGGGCGGAAAAAAGTAATTAAATAACAAACCAGAACTCCCAGTTCTGTAAATAACTCCAGGCTTTGAAAGCACTGGGACAACTGGGACAACTGGAAAAACGACGGCGACATTAGCAGCTCAGATTTTCAGCATTCCTTCCCAACGGCAACCGAAGGAAACTCAGAATGTAGGGAGAGAATGAATTACACAGCATGTCTCATTCCTTCACACACACACACACACACACACACACACACACACACACACACACACACACACACACTGAGTCACAGCGAACCGCGCTGTCCTCAGTCACACCCTCTGATCCTCTGCCACAGCGCTGCTGATGCAACCAACAATCAATTATGTCCTCTGCTATTTTGGACACAGGAAGCTGTGTGGGCGAGTTGAGCTGAGAATATTAGAGAACCATGGATGGAGGGATGAAGGCAACATCTGTTTTTAAAGATACTTTGTTCTGTTTTTCTAAAAATAATACGGGCAATAGTTCATCTGACAACCAAAGAAGGCTAATGAGCTGTTAAGAAATAATTGCTTCACTTTTAGGATCAGGTCTGTCATGGTAACAAATATTGTTACACGATAAGTCGTACCAGAAGTAATTGCAATAAATGATAAAATTGTTGTTTTGAGACCTTTTTTCAGGAACACAATGGTAACCATGGCATAGTAGAGGAACCGATTCTCAAAGCTCAATAAACCTTAAATTCTTATAAACATTTAACACTGGAACTGGAAGACATTTTAAATATCCAAAATAAAACAAAACAACAAATAAAATGAATTATGACGTCTCTGCTAGTTGTGATCAAACACCAGACTCAAACTTTTATCCTCCAGAAAACTGATAAACTATGGAAATGGAAATGACTGAGCTCGTTTTAATTTATCATGAGATTAATTGATTTATTGCTTATTGTAACAGGTCTATTTATGACAGTAGATTATGATGTCTGAACCGAAGCAGAAAATAAATGTCAGGATTAATGAGCCCCTTGACATCACTGACTTTTAACCTCCTTAACTCAGCAGACCAAACATGGCAACCTGACTTCCTGTTCCCTGAAGGAAAACAGATCTGCTGAAAGAGAATTAAAGGAGGAAAAATACTGAAAATCTGATTCTTCTCACTCATTGAATGCATCAAAACAAAAAGCTTCCATTATTTCTATTGTACAACTTCATCAAGCAGCAGCTTTAATGCATGTTTGAGCTGAACACTAATCCATGTCTGGTTATAAAAGTTGGATAAATGGTTATATACTTTGATGCATAAGTTGTTTGTGTTGACGCATAAACCTGTGTGGCAACATTAGAGCAACACAGGCTGCTGATCCTTTTAAGACTCTTAGAAACATATTTCTACGCTCTGGTTTGGATTTTGGCTAAAACTGAGATTCATATTTTAGTTTGTGTTGTGCCAATACTGGTGATTTTATACTTCCGTCATTTTAAAATGTGTCATAGAAATTAACTCTGAGTCGACTCACTCATAATTTCTTCATTTTCTTTTCTTTGATTCATCATAATTTGAATCAGTTGAATTGATGTCAGCAGGTCAGATCATAAAATAAACCTCATTTAGCTAAATAACGCAAAAGGGATATAAACAGAGGAGGGCAGAGTATCCAAAAATATTACTCAACAGTATAAATACTTTAGCATATTTTTACTCAAGTAAAATGAAAAAGTAGTAAAAAAAAAAAAAAAAAAAAAAAGTATTTGGTTAAAAACAATTTAACAAATGAATCTACTAAAGTACTGAGTAACTGATCAAATTACCAATAATTTAATATTTAAAAATTACATCATAAATATCAAAATATAAAGTTGCGTGGAAATATTGGTATTTTAAGGATGAAAATGATGATAATTCATATAAATAACAAAATCGGGTAAGATAAAATGTTTCCATATCAGCTTCTTTCAATAAAAACTTATAAACTTCAACAGAAACTGCAGGTTTGTGTCTGAGTCTGGAGAGTTTCTGGTTAAAACATGTTTGTTTTTATTCAGCTGGTAGAAAATCCAGAAATTTTACTCAAGTAAAAGAAAAGATACTTTATAATAAAATTACTCAAAAAGAAAAAGTAGAGCATTATAAGATTACTCCAATAAGTAACTTTTTTCAAAAAGTTACTCAAGTAAATTTAATAAATATAACTAGTTACTAATCACTCTGCATTTGAACAATACAAGTCGTACAATTTGATGATACAAAACTTTTCTCATGATATAATAAAAGATCAGCCCATTTTTAAAGCATAAACACAAAAGTTAACTGAATTTATTTGGAACCTGAAAAAACCTTTATACTGGAAGAATGTGGACGGATAGGAAACATTTTAAATACTTTATTCTCTTCGGACCTAGAAACACCTAAATGAGACTCCAGTCTTTTCCAGACAGTGAGTGGATGCTGGATTGGGGTTAAGCTGCAGCTCAGACCACTGAACTGCAGCGTTTGGCAGCAGAAAGCAGCAACACGGGGTCATGATGCGTCCAGCTTACAGCATCTAGCAGCAACACCAAGCACAAACAACAACAGCTCACTCCTTATTCACCTGCCCTGTCACTGCCTCATCATAAAAACAAATTATATTTTAGAATTTAATAGAATAAAAGAATATCCATTTACAAAACGTTTTGGTTGCACACTTGAAGAAAATGGCACTAAAAAAAGCCTGAGACTCATAGAAATAAAAAAGGAAAAAACCTGGAAAAACACAACTACACTGCAAAAATACAAAATCTTACCAAGTAATTTTGGTTTAGTTTATAGTGTAAATATGGTAGTCCACTTAAAATAAGACAAAACTAACTTACAAGAAACTTTTAAACAAAACTTTTAAAAGCTTGTTTTAAGTCAATAAGTTCTGGTTCCATTGGCAGATTATTTCACTTATAATACATTTTCCCAGGTTATAAGTGAAATAATCTTCTTTTGTAAATATTAAGGAATTATTCACTGACACAATGTCCCAGATTTTGCTTATTAGTTACTTCAAAGTTTTCTTATTGCAACCAAGATATTTGTACTTGAAACTAGACCAAAATACTTGGCAAGATTTTGTGTTTTTATCTGAATGAAAGCTGTAAATGTGAAATTACTTGAACTTCCGGTGGTCAAGTTAAAGTAAATTCTGCTCATTAAGTTGTTTTCAACCCGCATGTCTTCAGTTGGTTTAACGGTTTCAGGCTTTAGCTGCCAAAGACGCCGCGCGGTGAAATCTATACCATAGACGCCATTTTAAATGTCTGGAAGGAACAGAGAGAAAAGGCTCAATGCTGAATTTAAGTGTCTGATGTTTTACCTTTTCGCAGAGTGTCTTCACTTGTCCCTCGGACAGCTGCTTGCATTCGTTCAGCTGCTCTATCCACTGGTCAAGCTCCTTCGTCAACGCCTTTTCGTCCATTTCTGTTTTATTCTTCTAACAGCAACAGTTGCTGTTTTAAACCGAAACGTTCAGTGATGTCGCTGGTTCTCTGTCGCAGCTCCGCCGTTGTAAACAACAGCTCGTTCCTCCAGCTGTGATTCGGCTGAATTGAATCTGAACAAGGGGAGGGAAAAGGCGTCAACTTGAGAGCAACGACGTCTGTAAAGATGGCCGCCACTACGGCAGGCATTTCCGGAAAGTACCTTCAAAATAAAAGCTTTCTCGCTTAGCTACCATCTTAGAGACTAATTAGACGCAAATCTTCTTGCATGATCGTTTTACTCCTATAATTTTTAAGCAACTAGATAATAATTTCAAGACTATAAACGGAAAACTAGGGGAAAAAACGAAAGATAGTAATTAGTAATGAAATATCTGAAAGTTTAGTCATTTATGTTCCATTTGCCTCCAAATATCAAACTCAATCCATCCATCCATCCATCCAACCATCCATCCATCCATCCATCCATCCAACCATCCATCCATCCATCCATCCATCCA
>CAEFZX010003520.1:0-27948 GCA_903066825.1 Alfaro cultratus
ATCTATATATATATATATATATATATATATATAGATATATATATATATATATATATATACCTTCAGTAGAGTCCTTCCTGTCCTCCCCGTTGCCGTGACTCCGAGCCTCCACATGTCACGGTGAAGGGCTGCTGCACTCGCTGCCCAGCACAATGGCCCGTCTCCTTGGCAACTGCTGGCGGCTGGTGTTCATTGGCTCAGCTGGCAGACACCTCAGCTCAGCTGCTCCTTTGCCACCTCCTTAATCATACACTGCAAAGGCTGGAATTACCTCGTATCTTCTGCATAGCTTTCTGTTGCATAAGGACTCGGATTGCAGTGAAATCTAGTGAACATATCCACTTCAGCCTCTATTTAATGCAGTTAGCTTCAACTTCCAGCTTTTTCTAGCAATACATGCAGTGTAGCTACAGTTATAAATGAGCTTTTAGATTATTTTTTTTTTGTTGTTTCCAGGCCTGAATTATTTCAGCCAATCACTGTGTGTATGTGTGCATTTGTTTTGATACAATCACGTCGACCGTCTTCCCCTTGACACCACATAGTCGAGCCTCTTGGTGGCAACTTAATCTGTTGATCATTGTGCTCGTGTGACCAGTGTTTACTGTTCTCGTTGTGTTCTTTCTCCGTGTGCTAACCAGTGAGGGTGGTTCTGTGTGCTTGGGAGTTGCCATTTTCTGTACTGTAATGTCTGTTTTTTGGGGTTCATAACGAGTTGTCCAAACCTTTTTTTGTCTTGTTTTTGTTTCTTCTTGTCCCTCCCTCCCCCCCTTTCCTATTGTTATCCCCCCTACAGGCTGTGCGTTTGTCACATTTGCTACCAGGGCAATGGCACAGAATGCAATCAAAACCATGCATCACTCTCAAACTATGGAGGTACTGTACCCCTTAGCACCTATTTCTCATTTCCCCACTTTTTTCCCCCTCGTACATTTTTGCTGCCCCCTTGTGTTGGAAGTATGAAGAGCTTGTTCTATCAGAAATGAATTCAATAGGGCATGAGGTGTATCTAAAGCAACTGCTTATTACAATATCAAATAGTTTGCAGAATAAGTGAATAAAAGTAAAAACATTGTTAGTTATAGTTCATAAAAATGCCTGTCCTCTTCTATTTAGAGCTGAAATAAACACACCTCTGTTCTAATAGGGATCTAATGGTGTTTTTTTCTTTCCTTTTTTTTTCGTCACGGTGAAAATAACCCACTCCCATCAAATTTAGGTGAAAATAGAGTTAGCCCACCCTTTCCCACATCTTGGAAGAACTGGGGCTGTACTCTCGTATTAGCCGGTGGAGTCTTTGTGGAAGTAGAGCAGCAGTAATTTGACAGCTAGGTCAGAGGCTCCCCAGTGAAGTGTTGGACCCAGTCTAATTAGGAGCTAAACCAAACAGAACGCTCCTCCTACTAGATTAAATTTAAGCCCCAATGGGGGTCACCACTTCCTACCCTTCTCTCCCTTCCTCCCGATATCGTTTCCTGCCCGATTTTCTTAGCTGCCATGGGAGGTGCTGCTGGTGCAGAAGCCATTTTCCCTATCCAGCCTGGTCCCTGTCTGGCTCTTAACTCTGAAAAAAATACTTTTGCACCGCATGCTTTGTCCATGCGTCTGTCTGAACAATATGTGACTGTATGTTTGCGAGGTTCTGTGTAATATATTGCATTTTTTCCGTTAAGTCCGCTGACATCCATGTTTGAGTGTTTTGGTTTTTTTTCTATCATTTTTTTCTTCTTCTTTTTTTTGTTTTAAACGTTGTGTCCATATGTTGTTGTGTGATATCTGTGGACTGAGTTTAGCTCTGCAGAGTGCTAAAATTATTCACTGTCTGCACCATCGTGCCATACCCCCTTTTTTGGAATGTAGCCTGGCTCAGCAATGCATGGCAGATGTCCTCTCTGTTAGCTTTGATATGCATGTGTGCAATGCATATCAAGGCTAAATCCTTTGCCACCATGTGACTGTGCATTGGTAAATAAAAGGTTAATGTCTTTATGTGTGTGTCTGCGCTTTGGAACCAGTTTGACATCTCTTACCTTTTTTACTGCTTCAGGGTTGTTCTTCACCTTTGGTTGTAAAGTTTGCTGACACCCAGAGGGACAAGGAGCAGCGGCGCCTGCAGCAGCAGCTCGTGCAGCAAATTCAGCAGCTTAACAACGCCTCCACCTGGGGAAACCTGGCAGGGCTGGGAACCCTGACACCGCAGTATCTAGCGGTAAGTGTCGGCAAACAAACTGTCTACACCTCTACGGCAATTATAACTTCGAAAAATAGATACACACCTTGAATTTTTTTCATTCTGCAACCGCAAATGGTTGCAACCATGTAGTAATAAAAAATATGGTTTTAATTTTTTTATAATTAACAAAACCTAAAAAGTTTGGGTTCAAATATAGTCTAATTCAACCTGATGCATTTGTAATTTATAGAGTTTATTTCTGAGTAATTTAATATTTAAGCCACGTGTCAAACCCAAGGCCCACTATTTATGTTTCCCTCTAGACTCTAGAGCAGCAGTGTCTCATCCATTTCCATTTTGAGCCATATTAGGATGATGAATGTCCGTAAAGGGCGGGTTGTGGCAGAAAATATTAATTAAAACCTTTTAAAGAATTGCTACAACATGTTAATAAATAGCTGACTTCTTAAAACTAAATACTAAACATATTTCCACATTATAATTTGGCACTATAAAAATTAAATCTACTTTTATTTGATTGATAAAATATTTAAGTGCACAACTGTTGCCTTGAATTTTAGAGTGCAGTGGGCCACATAAAGAGCTGTGGCGGACCGGTTTTGGCCCTCTGGTCTCGTTTTTGACACGCAAAGGGCCACATAGACAGAACTTCAAAATCAACATCTTATCAGTCGATTCAAATCAGTTTTTATTTGTACAGTGACAATCGGTGTGAAAGGATTTTAAATATTTAATTGAGTAATTTTCATTAAATCTAGAGAAAGCTGCAGATATTTTTTTCAATACATTCTGCCAAAACTGACCCTTTGAGAAAATTTTGGATCTTTATATGAGCTGAAATGAAAATGATTTCGACAACTTGGCCTTAAACGTGAATAACTACAGTTGATGCACCCAAAACTAACTCTCTCATGGAAGAACAAATGGTAAATAACAGTTTTTAGATGTGCAGAATACGTGAAGACCTTCTTGACTTTATGTTTTTCTTTTCTTTTTTTTATTAAATATGGCTCCATTTTTTTCCTCTTCTACACAATTATGCTCCGTCATATATGACCACAATAGAATATATGTTTGTGATTTTAAAAAGAGAAAAGTGATCAAGGAGTATAAATCCTTCTGCAAACTCCATACAGTTTGATGAAACAACTGAATCAGAAAGTGAGAAGGGCAACATTTCAGCACTGATGCTTTGTCTGCTGTTCTGACGGTTTGTTCTGTAGAGCTTCATAGATGCAGAAACTCGTGCGACGATTAAGTCTGATCTATACACCCATTTTCTTGGCTCAGACTAGAAAACATCTTCACTCCCAGTTTGTGTCCTGGCTAACGAGGAAAGGCACGTGACTCGCATGAGTGTTCTGTAACGCTGAGCCAAACACCATGTGACTCGAACATGAACAGACGAGCCCTTTGGTTTCTGCCAAGAAAACGAGGACAAAAACCTGGCAGGCTGCTATTTTGTCAATTTGAAATATACATTTTAAATAGGACAGCAAAAATCCTCAGTAAATATTTTAAAACATGCAGAATTCATGCTGAAATGTGTCCAGTGGTTTCTATTTATATAGAGTTTAAATAATTTAGAGTTTAAGAGAGTGCTCTAATGTTTGTTCTGTGTCTGTTTTTTTTTTTTGCTTTCAGTTGCTCCAGCAGGCAACATCAACCAGTAATCAAAGCAGTTTCAATGGCATTCAGAGGCTAGGAGGTGAGTTTTACTATCAGATGTTAAAAACCATTTATCTCATTATTTGGACTGTTAAAGGGAAGTTTCTATGTCGCCAATTCTACCATGTGGTTCAAGTATAATAAATTGCTTTGCTGATTTACATCAGGGGGATATTGCACATGGCCTGGAGCCATTGTAATACTGCAAGGCCTTCGTATTGACAGCACTTTTCCATTAGTCGAGCTAATGTAGTGCAGCTGTTGGTATTAAAAAAACCGATTTGAAGTCCAGTGTTTATCTAAGGTTGTGTTTGTTTTTCTGCTGGAGCAGTAATTTATCAATTAAAAATGTGCAGTTGTGTGACGGTACATTTAACTGCTTAAAAGAACGTTTTCTTTTAATGATAAAATAATGGAAATGTGTTAAAGTAAAAGCTGTGGGGTTGTTTTGCGGTTTCTGTCAGAGTATTTAAAACCTCTTTAGCTAAAACATTGTTTGGATCTATGCAATGTGGAAAGAAATTCTAATCATAACGATGAAAACAGAGGCAGGTTCTGGAGGAAGAAAGAATCCACATTTTATTGTGGATCGGTAGGTCTCTGGGTTGTTTAGTTTAGTTACCATGATTAGAGCATTATAATCCTTAAATTTCATCTGCATTTTAAGAGTAGAACATCTTAAATATGCCTCAATTTTCCAACATGTATATTGAATGTTCTTCTATTGACCTTTTTCTAAATTTATTTATTTTTGTCTCGTTTCATGGGTTGTAGTTGTGTTGAAAGAATTATATTACTCTAAATCTTGTTGCATGCTTGTTGGAAGGAACTTATCGCCTGATCTTAACGTTTTCAGAAACTTTTAAAACTAGTTTATTGTCGTTCATTTAAATAAATAAAAAAATGGCTGCCTTATTTACCACCTGCTCCTTCAGGATGTCAAAGTTTTAACAGGTGTGAGCAGCATGACAAACAAGGACTCCAGTAGTTGTCTTAAAACCCTTCATGTATAACATGTGACAGTTATACTCTCACTGAGTGAAAAAAACTAAAACTCCAAAAATAAGTTGTTATAGTTAAGAACCCTCTGTGAAACTGTACATATACAAATATATGCACAAATTTTTACCTTTTTATTTCTGCTAAAGTTCTATATCTATGTTGTCTGTATGTGGTGTCAGATTCCTTGTTTGCACATATTCTTGACTAATGAACCTTATTCTGATGCTGAAGGTTCTAAGTAATTTATCAAGTTGGTTTTCAGAACCCACGTAGCTCTTAAGTTTAAAACCTAATGGTACTAAAGGTCAACGAGTCATGAATTTACCAGACTGAAACTCTCTGTCTGCAGAGTGCTAAAATAACGTAGCTTAATGTTAGATTCATCAAAGGCAGCAGAGAGAATATATTGTTTTATGCTTGCATCCTGGGCAGAAAATTGCGCCGCAAGAGAATTTGAAAAGGCTCACGCCTGCAGGAACCGGAGCTTAAACATGGCCGTCATCCGTAATTACCTCTGCTGCTTTGTATTTTCAGCAGGTGTGAATCCTCTTCAGCTGCAAAACCTGGCCACGTTGGCTGCGGCCGCAGCTGCAGCCCAGAGCTCTGCCAGCCCGACTTCAACCAGCGCTCTGTCAACCAGCAGCGCAGCCCTGGGGGCTCTCGCCAGTCCAGGTGAGTTAAAGTCAAACATAAGCTCAGATTAGTCGCTTCCCCCCCATTCATCATTATAAGTTTACAGCAGTGAAGACGCAGGTCCAAACCCTCAGAATTAGTTGAGCCTTATTTGCAGAATTCAGATCAAAGTTAGGTGGTTTTACTTTACCAGCCTGCATATTTGTGGTCTTCAGTTTATGTGGGTGAATTTGGTGAATTTATTCTCTCAACATTGTTTCACGTCAGATGTATTAATGTTTTATGTTTAAGATTTCCTAAGCCAGTCCTGTGGAAGCTGCGTTTCCATTGTGCTAAGTGGAATTGCAAAAATAAATTCACTGTACAGAAACATGCCAATTTTGAGGGGAAAAAATAAACTCCAGTTTTTTGATATAAGTATTTGCACTAGGATGAGGTGGTCTTTTTGGCTGTATTGAAATTGGAGTATTTCACAGAACTGCAATGGAAAATACATGAGACATGTGACCAACAGCCTGATGTTGTTACTGGCGAAAAGATGAAGTGACACATGAACAAACTTAGCCGTGTGTGATTTTAATTGAGTTTATTTAATGAAAACATCACAATGGTGAAATTGTGTTTTTCAACATTAGAGGAATACCAGCAAAGTTTTCCCCACATTTCTAATGGAAACTCAGCTACTGTCTTCCACCACCTGGTTCAACTGTACTTCAATAATTGACCACTTTTCCTTATGAAACTAATTATCTATGTATATATTTTTAAAACATCTGCCTGCAGGTTCAACAGCAGGGTCCAGTGCTGGTGCTGCCATGAACACCCTGGCCTCTCTGGGCACACTGCAGAGTCTTACTGGCACCTCTGTGGGCCTCAACAACCTTAATGCTCTCACTAGCGGCGTCAGTGGTGAGTCTCCTCTTAGTACGCCTCAGAAAATACCAAAGAAGAAATGCGACCCGTTAAAGACGAAGTGTTTTATTTGAGTGCAGCTCATCAGTTTGCTTTGCTGTTCCAGGTATGGGGGCCATGAACGGAGGCCTGGGAGCCTCCATGGCCAATGGCTCGGCTGCAAGTTCCATGGATGCACTGACACAGGCCTACTCAGGGATGCAGCAGTACACGGCCTCAGCCCTGCCCTCCCTCTACAGCCAGTCTCTGCTGCAGCAGAGCGTGGCTGGCAGTCAGAAGGAAGGTGAATACATCCTCAACAAACACACAACACTTTCCACACTTGCAGCGCAGGGAGAATTTTCTGAACTAGACATGAGTAAATACTGTTGAATGCTTCCAAGGTCGTATGTAACTTTAGTTCCTGGTTTCTTACAAAATGGAGTAGGGCCAGAGGGCGCCAACCTGTTCATCTACCACCTGCCGCAAGAGTTCGGGGACCAGGATCTTCTGCAGATGTTCATGCCTTTCGGAAACGTGGTCTCTGCCAAAGTCTTTATTGACAAACAGACCAATCTGAGCAAATGCTTTGGTAAGTGAATATAGATTTGTTGTGTAATTGGTGAATAGGTGTGGGGTGATGGGTAAGCTTAAATTACCACAGGATCTGATTGAGGCACCTTAAAAGGTGGTTTGTTTTGAAACAATATGCCTTATTTTTGTGTAAAGATCAGAGTTTTATTACTCTGGGTAGCTTAGTAAATACTTTGAAATGATGTTTTATATTTGAAAGGATCCATTTTCTAAGGATGATGGACTGGATGTTGGTCCAGTTTTAGGTTGTTAACTTCTAGATTTTGCACTTTAGCAGCTTGACTTAGATGTGACTCGTTCATTAGGAACTTGAGTTAAACCCTGAATAAATCAAAAATTGTCTTAATGTAACACTAAATAAAAACGGGACATGATTTACTCAGTGGTGGTCGACCAAGAGGCAGACCCCTTCATGTTTTCATTATGTTGCTGATTCAGCACCTGGGAGTTTCTCCTCAGCATGTTCAGGTTCTGCAGGAACCTATTAACTATCTATTAATTAGTTCTCCTCTTGAGAGCTACAGCTAGTCATCCTGGATCTATAACATTTTATTGCATATTTATACTCAAAGACTTCTCCTTGTGCATTTTAGTTGAAGTAAAATGCTTATTGTGTAGCATTTTAAACAACAATTTTGTGAAATGCCAATAAAGAATGACACAAGTGAGACAAGTTGTCAGCAGGTTAATTAGCTGAGCTACCTGCTCAGGTAGCCACTCTGCTATCGACAACTTAAGTGTTGGAAAATCTGAAATATCTAAATGTAATTTATAAGCTGATGTTGCCTCATTATGATATTGATGGTTCTACTTTACTTTCTAAGACTGGTTTTCAAAGCTCAAAATATTTTAAAAAATGTTTATTTTTACATCAAGTCAGAGTGTTGAAGCCTTTATAGATCCGTGGGGTTTGTTTTAGGGTGGATGGAGTGCAGCACGTCTCCATGTTGCTCCCAGCTTGAGTGAGATCATTCACAAGGCTGCCTGGAATTGCTTCAGTCACACATTTTCATATTTCTTAGTTAGTTTACACCACATAAACTAATCTCTTGTTAGTTTATGTGGTGTATTTTTATTTTTTTCCCCCCCCCAAATATATGGACATTGTTGAGCTGGATTTCAGAAAGAATCCAAGGAAAGACAAATCTTAAACTGAATCCAGGATGCATGGAAATTTTGATGAATTTGAAAATATTTTTTAGAATCACTTTCAGTCCAAATGCCCATCCTCTATAAACCAATACAGAAACTTGATCAACGCAAGCAGATACTGCAGTATCTTGTCATTTAATCGGCAAGACTGCCCCCAACTGGTGACTAAATGTTACAACAATTAAGTCTAGAGTCTAAAGCAGTGGTGCACAAAGTCGGTCCTGGAGGGCCGGCATCCTGCATGTTTTAGTTCTCTCCCTGGTTGTAGTAACAACCTTCTCAGCATGTCAATGTTCTTCTTAGGCCATCTAAAGAGCCATTATTTTATCCAGGTGTGTTAAACCAGGGAGAGAACTAAACGCTGCAGGATGCCGGCCCTCGAGAACCGACTTTGGGCACCACTGGTCTAAAGTCTGCATACCGACTCGAGTAAACGTATCCAAGCATCCAGACTGTATGATTAAACGAGCCGAGTGTTTTGGGCTTTGCTGTAAAGCACAGAGGGTCTCTTTCATGCTGTCTGTGGCATTGGTGCGTTACACAAAGTATTTTTAGGAATGGATGAAGCAGGCTGACAATAAGTTTGTGTTTTGACCCCTGACCTCCACTCTATTAATGCTTAAAAGCTGCATCTAAGGCAGAAAGCCAGCCAGTTTAATCCTACTCAGAATAATGTTATGGTTCAGTTCCCGTTTTAACCAAACCTTAACTACAGTACACATGTAACTATAGATTCCAAACAGTACTGTGTTCAGTGATCACATGAGATTTTAACGCATGTTTGTTGTTGTTTTTTTTTAGGGTTCGTCAGCTATGACAATCCTGTCTCCGCGCAGGCTGCCATTCAGGCCATGAACGGTTTCCAGATCGGCATGAAGAGGCTGAAGGTTCAGCTGAAGCGCTCCAAGAACGACAGCAAACCCTACTGATCCTTGCCTGGGGCCTCCCCCCAAGCCCCCTCCCCAGCTCAGTTCTAGCACTGCTAGGGTAAGTTCACCCTCCTGCCAAGGTCACCACAGCAGAGACTCAGGGGGGGTCAAAGGGGACAGGAGCCCACCACAGGAGGAAGACTCACCCTTTTCCTTAAACAAAAAGAAAAAAAAAAAAAGGTTGCTAAGATCTCTCCACGTTTTTGCTGTATTTCATTCCTGCGGTTTTTATTATGTACTTTTGAGTCTGAAATATTTTAATGTATATGATTATTTATGACTATCACTGGAGTCAGTGTTTGCTGGAGGTATTTTGTGTCACTGTATTTAGTGGAGAGCATCAGATGTGTTTCCATGCCACTTCATTGCCTTCAGGTCAAGTGAGCCAGGTTGACTAAGGATCAGTCGTTGTTGTTGAAGGGCTGAAGCGAGGCCGCACAGAACCTGAGCCAGAGCTTCAACCTGCTTTTCACTTCTCATCTGTAGTCTGTCTCATGTTGTGTCGTCGCTGTCGTGAATATCTAGCAGTCTTTTCCGTTTCCCCTCTTCTGTTTTTTTTTGTCTGTTTACATTCATTGTCTAAGCCATTTTAAGCTAGGCTACCTCTTTTTTTTTCTCTATTAACAATTTCCTCCAGTCATTCCATCCATCCTCCAAGTCTCCCACAAGGGACTGGGCTCTAGATGGATCTCTTTCGGTGCCAAGTATAAAAGTATGTGCATGTCAGAGTCTGCCATAAGTCCTAGTGGTGTCACTTCTGTAAATTGGTGTTTTTTTGTGTGTCGGGAGAGGGGGAGGGGGGGACGTGTTTACCCTGCTGTCCTTGCTGTTGCGTGGTGACTTGCATTATTTTTTTTGTTGTTTATTGTGCCTCATGGCTTAAAAAAAATCTTGTGCTGTGTCCCTAACTTTCTCTTCTCTCCTTTGTCCTGTCTCTCCTCTCTCTCTCTCTCTCTCTCTCTTCGTGTTTTTGTTCCTTTTTAGAACAAATCTCCATGCCTGTTTGCTCATCATTAGCCTAGCATGTCTTCATGATGTTGAAAGCCAAGCCAAACCCCTTCTCCCTGGCCTCATCATCCCACCATTGTCTGTGATGTCTCTCTAAGCTCGCCTGACCAATACCCGGCCACCCACTGACCCTGACCTTAGCTCAACCTGATTTTTCTGCATGTATGATCATGTTTTTCTTTGGGTTTTTTGTTTTGGTTTGTTGTTTTTTTTTTCTGCTTTTTTTTTTTTTTCTATAAGAAAATGTGACGGGCAGGAGAGAGGTCAAGCATATTAATGTGAAAACTTAGCTGCAATGATTTCATTGAAGAGATGTTTTTGTTTTTCTGTTAATATTTTAAAAACCTGTGGGATTTCTAATTTTTAATTTAGCTATGTATTTTCTTTTTACCTCTCTCAGTAATAGTTCACTTGAAAGTTGAGTACAGGGATTGGCACATATGTGCTATTTGGTGCCATTAGCAATATTTTGGCTTCTTAAAGAAAAAAAAAAGATCCTACAGACCACTTTTCCAACATTTTTTCAAAGTCTGACCAGTAAAAGTCGCTCTCGGCGATCTGTTTCGATCTCTACATTATGTGGGCAGTGTGACGATTTACATCAAGGCTATTTAAAATATTTTCTTTTTTCATTTACAAAAATGAGTGTATTTACCTTTTTATTAAACTATCAATGGCACAATAAAAGGTACATTTGCTCTGCTGAGAGAAATGACTACCTACATGAGTCAACTTTTTTAGAACTGATTCACAAATAGACAATCTGTGGTTTAAATGCACACTTAGATTACCTATATTTTGTACCATTGAATCTATAGAGGTTTAACTAACAACCCAGGCACAACTTTGGGTTTTTTTGTAGATTTTTGTTGTATTGTCATCTATGTTGGGGAGTGGGAGGGGGGAGTGTTTTCAGCTTATTAGTCTTTTTTTTCTTTCTTCTTTAAAAAAAAAAAAAAAAGGACTAAATATCAGTTTTGTGACCATTTGCGGGTCATTTGTAATACATTTAGTAAAATTCTGGTTTAATTAAAAATTACATCTGGTTTAAGAATTTTAAGGGTCAAATTTTGAGGCAAATTTTATTTTAAATTTTTTTTTCCTGTTATATAAAGTGTTCGACTTCAAAGGTACGTCTTGTTGACTCTGTGAATTTTTTTTTTCCCATTACTAACTTAATCGATGGATGTTTCACTTTGGTTTAGTTTGGATTGCCTCATGTTTGAAAAATGATTTACAATGTCTGTTAATCATCTATGGACAATGTTGTTTCCATATTTTTTTTATTTTTTTTGGTTGTTGAAGTGCCCATGTGTCAAACTCTTGTTTTTGAATACACAACTTTTTTGGGGGGTTTATTTGCTGTAATACCTAGTTTTTCTTTACACACACACAAACACACACGCAATACTTAACGTGGTTGCATCAGTGGGAGCCCCTGAAGAGGAGATCACTTGGACAAAAACACAACCTGTGGGTCTCTGCACATTTTAGACACACGTTTGCTTTTTATCTAACCTGTTTGCTGTTTTCTGATTTTTGTTTCTCGCATGGCACATTTGAAAAGCTCCACCACTTTAGTGTTGGGATACAAATACATTCCATTATTCTGCACCAAGTTTACACTTTTTTATCAGGGTGAAATTTTCTCTCTTGTGCTACACATTGTTAAAACAACCCTGCTAAAAAAAAAATAACCACTTCACCCACCCTCGACCCCTTATAAAAAAGAAAAAGGAAAAAAAAAGGGTTCCTAAACAAACTGCTTACCTGGTGGCGCTAAAGAGTTGTCAACTCAGGGGTTTTTATGTGTTTAAAACTTCAACACGCAGGATTACGACACAAAATGCACACTTTTCTCACCATTTTGAATCTTTTTAAGTTTTTTTTTTCTTTTTTTTTTTTTTTTCTTTTATTATAACCCAAAAATATATATATTAAAAAAATACCAAATTTGCAACAGCGCTCAAGAAAAGTGTTCTAGTTTTGTAAGGAAATGTGAAGCACAATTGTGGGAGCTAAACACTGACAGAATGTGGTGAGTGTGTGTGATTTTGATCCAAAATTTTCAAGGTACCACTGATTTCTCTTTTAATATGGGCATGTGCTTTTTACAGTGTTTTTTCTATCCAAATGCAATACAATATTCAAAGTGCCATATATAAATATGTCTAGAAACTGCCTACACTTGTTATTAGGCCTTGGTTTACAAGTTGCTGCAGTTTGCCTTTTTTCCATTTAATTTGTTTTGTTTTTCTGGTCTGTTAATGCCAGTGTCATAAAGCTCTTTGTTACCTGCTAATATCCCCACTTTGCCCCCTTCTCTCTCTCCCTCTTTCTCTGTGCTGCGTTATTGGTAAATGTGTTTTGTGATGTACTCGATTTGAACAGTTGGTTTTTAAAAAAATAAAATGTAGATAAACAATAAACTTCCCAATACATTTGAAGGTTAAGCGTCTCAGTTCGTATTGAAACACTTCGTGATGCCAACTGTGTTGTGATCTGGGTTTTGTTTCTTGTTTTTTTTCCCCAGGGGGAGGTTGAAGTTGAAAAGCGAGCTAAAGCATAAAAGTGAGCTGTAAGGGGTCACATGTTAAGACAATTAGATCGCAGGTGTTTTGCAAAGTAGTTCACGGTGTATTACATTAAAAAAAAAATCAATAAAAAACAAAAAAAAAAGCACAATGTATAGTCAGAGCAGTCCCATCAGGAACTGGACTCACTTCAGGGGCTTCCATCTCAAATCTCCATCAGCTCTAACAATCACTTTGACTCTTGTTGTTTCTCATTTTGAAATGCTTTTCTTTTCTTTTTGTGTGGGTAGCTTTGCATCTCTGTAGATGTGTTGATCTGGGGAAAAACAAGTTAAAGAAGAAAAAACACTTATTTTATTGTCTACTAATCAGTAGGACTTTATTCATGTTCCACCAATAATTTAATAGATGTTCCGTCTTGTCTCGAGGAAAGCCAAAGTGAGTGCATCTTGATGTGAGCTGTATTATACACACAGTAGAGTTTATTTCTGTCCAAACATTTGGAAAGAGGGTGGGATTTAAAAAAAACAAACTAAAGACGTATACAGGCTGTCCCGATTTCTACAACTGGTTGTTCATATCTATTTTGTACCAGTGAAGCTTTTTATATTGGAAATTAAAGGAAAAGGAAAAAAAAACAAAAAAAACATCTATATCAAAAAGAATTTAAAAAAAACATGTCCGGCCTCTCAATGTGGCCTTGCCTTGACCAGGTCTTGAGTTTGGCCTTTGGCAATGTCTAGCTTTGATTTTTATTTTTTTTTTGTCCTGCTTTAGCCTCTAAAAGATGCCTGAGTTTGAGTTTTACTCGGATCTACATGGTCCTCACTTCGTTAATCAGTTTCAGGGGAGGGTTGGGATCCTCTAATTGTGGTAAGTTTCATGTTAGTGATTGTGCTTTCCACATAATTTAATGGTCAGGATTTTTTGACAACTTGTGTGGATAATTGTCTTAGTTAAAAAGTTGCGTGTTTAGTTTAAAGCTTTGCTTTTTACTTGTGTAGTTTTTGTTTTCTTCCCCACCATAGCGGAGTGTGTAGCTGGAAGACTGTTTTTCTCTTCTTTTTTTTTTCCGTTTTGATCAGTGTTCGTTTGTGTGGTGTGTTTCTTTGCCTCTGTCTCGAAATTAAACCATTTCCCCTAATATGGACTGTGTGTCTTTGTCTGTTTTGTGCTCGTTCGGTGTTGTACAGACATTTTACGGACCATCCTTCCCTCTCCCAGTGTGTCGTGTCTCTCTTGTGCTTCTCTTTGCTGCAGCCTTTTTAATGTGAATTGAGCTTTTTGCAGATCTGTCAAGGTTGTTAAACACCTTTGGCTCTAATTAAAAATAAATGTAGTCCATTTCCAATATGAGCTAGACATGGAGTTAGAGCAGAAATAAAAGTTTTGTTGGTTCTACTTATCAATTTACCTTAGTCTTTACCTTAAACACACTTCCTTAGTTTTTAGGGGTTTTCTGGTGGTTGACCAGAAAAGGAGACAATGTTTTGACAGGATCACTAATAGTTGCATGTTTCATTTTCAATCTGGCCTTTGAAAGTGGAAGAAAGTTTGCTACAACCCACTTAGAAGATGTAAAACTCCACTGCTTGCTTCTGAAAAGCATCTGACTTCCTGAGCGAATAATTCATCATCTTTGTGGATAATTACATGACATGTCAGGAGATGAACGCTGGTTCTGTGGCGTCACGGTGCCAAATCACAACCTGACATACCAAAGAGCCTCACCCTTAAACCACAAATGTGTTTCACAACATTACAAAAAAAATTCAACATAAAAATGTGGATGGAGGGCCTACTGCCATGTTACTGTTTACACTCCAACGTAGAAGAACCAAAGCATTGCTGTACAGTAGCGCCACCCGGTGGTAAAGTAAATGAATCAAATTAAGTAAAAATTGACGTATAAATCTGAATTTTGCACCATGACAAAAGCCCGTGTTAAGTCTTGATAGAACTTTTTATTTAATATCCATTACTATTTCTCAATCCATGTGAGAATTGGCTATTAAAAAGAAAAGGTTTTGCAGGTATCCAGATCTGCTGGGGGTTTAGAAAAGCACTATTCTGTTTTCAAACTGGGATCATGGGGGTTTTATATAGATGGCTGTAGATGGAAGGACATGTACATTTTTACATAGGAGTATGAAAAGTGGGTCACTGATGGGTTTGGCCCTTGGTTGCACAACAGACCTATGTTGACTGCCTACATAGCTTTGATGTAGGGTAACTTTTCCTGCCAGTGTTTTGAAGTGTTTTTCTTAATGGACAACCCATTTGAGAAACTGACCTGGATGGGTTGTATGTAGCCAACCCACTCCGGTCTCATGGCAGCTCATTAAAATCATGCCCATCCAACCTGAGCAAAACCTTGAGGCCTATATACTGTTCAGTATTTTGTTACGCCACAAACACAAACAATATTT
The DNA here is from genome assembly GCA_903066825.1 of Alfaro cultratus. Classification (NCBI taxonomy): domain Eukaryota; kingdom Metazoa; phylum Chordata; class Actinopteri; order Cyprinodontiformes; family Poeciliidae; genus Alfaro; species Alfaro cultratus. The sequence goes on from CAEFZX010003520.1 coordinate 15,035, forward strand.
CATTTGGATTTTAAAGAGCCAGCACAAAGCAGTACGTATTTTTTTAGCTTGGCAGGAAAATGACATGGATTTTCAGTATCTTCTAAAATTAAATCTAAAAAGCTGGTCCTGTATTCTGACTCCCTGTTGCAGAATAACGTTTCTATTTGATTATACCGTAAATGGAGAGATTATAAACTTATATTGGCTCTGGAAAAGTAAGACTTATGTTTTGTGGTTACAATAGTGATTCGTGGTTGTGTGAGAGAACATGAATCCAGATTGGACTGACAAGGACAACGTGGCCTGCAGGATGGTTTGTCTAAGACGGCAACCCTCGGCTCTTTAGCGCCGCCCTAGTGGCCACTTAGAGCTATTTCGAAAATATTTAAAAATTGAAAAAGTATATTTTTTGTTTTAATATTGTATCTGTAGGAGGATAAACATGACATAAACATTCTTAATGTTCTCCATTGCTATAAAAATGTGTGGAATAAATATAAAAGTTCAACATTTCCGTAAAATTCCAAGGGGCACCTGAACGCATCAGACGTACATTAACTCAGGTGGTCGCATCAAATAGATGCATCTTTTAATAAGCAGAAACACGACAATGCAGGGTCGGATCTAGATGTAATATTTGTCCAGAATAATGAAATAATCTGGATTTGGAGTCGTGGTGAGTTGCTGTGAAACGTGTCCAGGCCTTTCGGCCAATCAGTGGCCGGTGCAGCATCTCCTCCCAGCGCGACGCCAGTATGGCCGCCGTCTTGTAGCCTGCGGCTCGAGGAGAGCCGCTGTCACGCTGGGGGATTAAAGATTTACTACTCCAACCATGTCGGCCGTGTTTTTTATGAAAAGGTCTCTGAGCAGACTCCCACCAAGTGCCGCCAGGAAGCTGTTCGCCTGCCACTATCACACCGAGAGAGGAGTGTACGGATACCGACCGAAGCGGCTCGCCGGGGAGACCGACCAGAGGGACCGCATCGCTGAGCTGAACCGAGGTCGGTACCGGTTCAGTTACAACACGGAGAGCTGAGAAGGATGTGGAGGGGATGAATGGAGGCTGCAGTAGTGAAATGTGTGCTAATAATTTGTCTTTGGGTGATGTGTTAATCCGAGCATCACCCACATTAGCTAGCAGTTCGTGTGTTGTAGCTAGCTGAGTGCACCTGTGTTCATCAGGAAGAGTCGAGTTTCTTCCTCAGAGCAGAGGCGACACCAAGGGGGACCCAGGGGGGGACGATGACCATCTGCACTAGACTTTAGAGTTAGTTCATTTTTATTCTCCAGAAATTCAGTTCAAATATAAAACCTGTATAGGTCTTTGTTTTTTTTGTAACTCAAAAAAAATTTTTAGTGTTACAAAATGTAGTGTTACAATATTTTGTAACACTAAATATTATGTTACAAAATATTTAGTGACATATTTCACATGGATTACTGCATGAGTGCGGTGTGGGTCAGTGTGTGGTTTTGGTCAGGTGTTAACACTTCACACCTCCTTAACAGCAGCCTTCATCTCAGCTTGATCTGATGTTTATCGTCTTCCTCTTTGCAATGCCTCAGATCGTTTATGGAGATTGTCAGTACAGTTTGCTGGCCAGTCGGACACAGTGATGAGCATAACATGAACACTTTAATTAAAACAGTTTTTTAGTGCAAGACTTTCAGGGAAAATGAATTTTGATTCATTCAAGCTTCATTGTGGTTGTCAAATTTAGCAGAAATAAATGCTTTAAATATCGTAAGCCTTTTGAACTGAATAACTAGAAAACCTTTTGAGAAGCAATGCGTATGCGTCGTATTTTTCTGCAATTATGTAAGAGATCAAATTACATTTATTTATTCATGCTAGATTCAGTATTTGTTTTTAATTCATACATTTTACGTTCAACCATAGGAACATACTTTATAAACATTATTATATTCTGGTATGTCCTCCTCCCTGTTCAAACCTTTCTGGCTTCACCCGTACTTAAGGGCAGCATGTTTTTTGTTCTCTGCTCAGATCACGGTCTCGCCCGCCTGGTGGAGGCGTACAGAGCACATGGACACAAGGCTGCTAAAATTAACCCCCTACTACCTCAGCAGCCCGTTGTGGACTGTGTCCCGGAGATAGACATGCTGACCGGTGTCGTCACAGGAACGCTCAACACCTCAGGTAAGTTTCAGAGAGGCCTACAGAAATCAGGGTCTGTGTCGTACACACATTCAGGAATATGTTATTTCAGACTCTGTAGCTGTTTGTCTTGCTTCACTTCTGAAAATCAAATGTTGGACTTTATGGAAACATTGAGGAAGAGCCAGCGGTTGAATGACAGAGTGTGTCTTCACCTCCTGCGTGAATAATAATTTACTGTTTTTACGCTCAGCCAGGAGTTTCAGACAGGATTTGATGTTCCTGGTATTTTTAATGCCACATTTCTATTTTCCCTCTTTTTCTGTATACTTTTTAGATTAAGGAAGTTTCAGTGTTACCTAAGTGATAGTGTTGACAAGGATGGGCAAACAAACACAAAAGATTGAATCCCTGCACCTTAGGAAAGGATTAACTCACCAACCCGTTCCAGAAAGTACCAGCCCGGACTTGCTTCACTTTTTTTCTACTGCTAGTTGCAGACAAGTAATTATTTAAAAAACGTTTAACAAAAAATACATTCAGATTTTTGTGTTAAGTTGATAAACTTGTGAAATTGCCAAATAAAGTCTTGAAAATATCTATTGTTCTATCTAGATACTATGCCTGACAAGGTCTCAGGTTCCTCTCTGACATATTTGTATAATCTTCCTTTACGTTGCACAATAACTCCACAAGAAAACCTGTCCATTAAGGCTTTTAAAAATGTTTTCCATCCATCCCTTTTCTTTCGGAGACGTTTGTCTGGGTTGGGTGTGGTGGGGTTTTGTTGCAGTATGACTTGGGGCAACTGCGGCTCAGTGGGTAGAGTAGTCGTCTTGTAATCTGAAGGTCGTTGGTTTAGTCCAGCTTCCTCCAGTCGCATGTCAACATGCCTTTGGGCAAGGCACCTTACCGTATAAATGGTTGAATGTGGTCAAAATGACTGGAAAACCGTCATGTAAGTTCAGTCCATTTATCATTGTAGTGGTTAGGTCGGGCTGTAGAAATAAATTAGAAATGAATGGAAGTCAATGCAAAGTCTTTGTGAAAATATAGATAGAAAGAAACACGTGTGTGGTTGTGGTAAAGTATTTCAGGAATTATTTGTTGGTTTTTAAGTGTAACCAAATAACTTGTGTAAACTTGTTGCAGAACGAAGCGATTCAGAGGACTGGCTTAGGCTTAATTTACAAAATTATCAAAGATCGTTTGAAATACCTGTTTAGTCAAGTAATATTAGATTTTTTATGTATATATATTCAAGTAAATGAAATGAATATTTCCGAAAACTGAATTTATCTTAAAATAAATATGATTATATAATATCATCAGGTTGTTCTAGCTGTCTCTTGCATTGCATTTAGTTTTAAGAGAGATGTCTTCATATTTAAACACTAAGTTAAATTTAAAAAAAATTCCCCAAAACATTTTACACCGCTAAGCCCAAAGTTCCAACTTACTATTGCCAATTGAAACGCTGTTTCAAGCTTTTCAGTCTTTAAGGTTTTGTTTACCTTTTCTCTACTTATGCACAGACCTAGCCTTCAGGTAAACGATGTGTGTTCTTCCTTGCTAAGGCCTGCGTCACTTTGGGAAGGCTCACGCCTCGGCGGAGGAGGTCCAGACCTACCTGGAGCGGGTCTACTGCGGCCACCTGTCCGTGGAGATCGGCCAGCTGAGCAGTCTGGAGGAGAGGGAGTGGTTCGCCGACCGCTTCGAGGAGCTCAAGAGGGAAGGCTTCTCTCCAGAGGAGAAGAAGCACCTGGCTAAGCTAATGCTGGAGTCTCAGGTAGGTCTAAGAGGAGGTGTGCAGGTGTCACCCGCATCCAGTCTGATGGGAAAATGAAGAGATGTTTTTTTCCCCCCTGTGTGTAGGAGTTCGACCATTTCCTGGCCACTAAATTTGCTACTGTGAAGCGCTACGGAGGAGAAGGAGCAGAGAGCATGATGGGATTTTTCTATGAGCTCTTCCACCAGTCGGCCCACAGCGGCGTGACAGACGTCGTCATCGGGATGCCCCACAGAGGCCGCCTCAACCTCCTGACAGGCCTGCTGAAGTTCCCACCAGAGGTCAGAGAGATGTGATTAAAGAAAACATTGTTGCTGCAGGGCAACCATGACAACGCTCAGGTTGCTAAGCTACAATAAAGTCACAGTTTGCGTCCAAGTTGGAAGCCATAATTGCGCTAAAGCAGGTTGTTCTCGTTGCTGCCCCCTGCAGCTCATGTTCCGTAAGATGCGTGGACTCAGTGAGTTCCCCGACACCTCCCCCGCTATCGGCGACGTTCTCTCTCATCTCACCTCCTCTGTGGAGTTGGACATGGGAGCGGGGCACCCTCTTCACGTCACAATGCTGCCCAACCCATCTCACCTGGAGGCCATCAACCCGGTGGCCCAGGGCAAAACGAGAGCGAGGCAGCAGCTGAGGAAAGAGGGGGACTATTCGCCTGAGGAGGGCGCCTACCCTGGGGACCAGGTCATCTGTCTGCAGGTACTTGCAGCATGCATTTAAGCACAGACGGCAGTAGTCCTGAATATCTGCTGCTGATTAGTCCGATCCAAGTAGGAAAGTTAAAAATTCATAGCTGGAAAATCCTGCATCAAGATTGGTAAAAATCTTCAACAAATTTCAGAACTTTTGTTGAGAGAAAAATAAAACTTTAGAAGAAAGAAACCTCAAAATATTGTGTAAAATCTCAAACATGAGAGGCTATTTTGTAAATAGCCTCTCATTTACAAAATGAGAGGCTAATGAGTTCATGGGAACTCATTAGCCCATGAGTTCCAATCGACAGATTGATACTTCAGGCCAACACAGACTTATTTATCGGCAAGAAATCTCTACCAAATAGTCTCGTTGCACGTTTTCTTCTTTTTTCAATACTTTGGTAAAGAGAATTTGTCACAGTAATAAAAGAAGAGCTTATTTTAAGGCTTTTTGCACATCTTCACATTGGTGTATGCTAAAACGACCAAAGTATTTAGTCACTTTAGCGTACAGAAAGTTACAATGTCCTTTTTGTAACTTTCTGTACTGTTTAATCTTCCTGGGAGTTTTTTACAATTGTTTTATTTCCAGGTTCACGGTGACGGGTCATTTACCGGCCAGGGAATCGTTCCAGAAACGCTGACCCTTTCAAAGCTACCTCACTACAGAGTGGGCGGCAGCATTCACCTCATAGTGAACAACCAAGTGGGGTACACCACTCCGTCAGACAGAGGAAGATCCTCTCTGTATTGCAGCGACGTTGGTGAGTTAAACTCTCCAGCTGCGTCTGCAGAGCAAGTAGATGGTTCAAAAACTTGGTCTAACAGTTATTTTAGTTGTCACTATTATTCTGACGAATAGCATATTTTGTTGGGCTTTTTTTTTTTTTTGTTTAAGCCTTTTTATAAAATATTGGCAATACATTGAAATATGCAAATAAGTAATTTTAGCTGCGTTTTGAATAAGAAAATAAAAATGCCTTGCCTAAAATGCGGTAGCAGCATTCCTCCAGTGAACGCTTGATCTTTGGAGCGAAGGACGCATCGGCAGATAGAAAAATACTTTCTAACATCGAAAAGCTGAAAAGCTCAGCACTTTCTGCTTGATTTAACATCAATACAGTGCAGGGCGCCTCTGTTGGGTTTTTTGGATTAATGGATTAATAACCTTTTTCTTTCTATTTTTTTTTTTTTTTTTTACAAAGTGGGTGAAGCTAAAACCTCCAATTGAAGAGTTCTGGGTAGAACAGATTTACAGACAAAGTGTTTTTTTTATTATCTTAAATTCAAAATGCTTATATTTTTTGTAAAATTTTACTTGTTATAATCTTAATTACTGCTCTGAGCATGTGGTTTTTTGAGTCTGTATACTCAGGTAATGATTAACCGATTACTAAATTAGTTGACGGTTATTTCCATAATCGATTCAACACGATTAAACCGATTTATCATTTCAGCCTTAATCAAAATAAAGCAAAAAATCCAGGTGTTTTTCTTTTCCGAAGGTATGATGGTGAACTGTGCTGTGATTCATGTGAACGGCGACGACGCAGAGGAAGTTCTGCGAGCCGCCAGGCTGGCTGTGGACTACCAGCGGCAGTTCAGGAAGGACATCATCCTGGACCTGATCTGCTACCGTCAGTGGGGCCACAACGAGCTGGATGAGCCGTTCTTCACCAACCCGGCCATGTACAAGATCATTAGGTCGGTCCATTTTTACCTTATGTGTCAAAATGACAGTATTACCATTAATGCAGTACTTTCTGGGACAATTTATTGTCCATTAAAATCTGTTAGGCCTACGATTGAGATGAATTCACCGTCTGGAAATCTCTTCTTCATGTCTCTTTTCCTCCTTTCAGATCGCGTCAGAGCGTCCCCGACTCCTACTCGGACCAGCTGATATCTGAGGGTCTGATGACGGAGGCAGAGCGAGCAGAGATTAAGTCCAGCTACTACGCCAGGCTCAACGACAAGCTGTCCGGCATGACCCTGTACAGCCCCCCGCCCACCAACCTGCAGGGCCGCTGGGGGGACCTGGTGGAGCCCCAGGCCAGAGTGACCACCTGGGACACGGGCGTCCCTGCCCAGCTGCTGCAGTTCGTCGGAGCGAAGTCCGTTGACATCCCCGAACAAATCTGCTTGCACAACCACCTCCTAAAGACCCACGTACAGGTACAGCAGTGGTCTCGGCCGGAGGGTCTCGTTCTGCCATCGCAAGCTGAGCGCTGTCGTCTTGTTTTCTTTCTGAACTCAGGCTCGGTTGCAAAAGTTGGAGGAGGGCACCAAGCTGGACTGGTCGACAGCGGAGGCCCTGGCTTTCGGCTCTTTGCTCTGCCAGGGTGTGTGTGCCTTTTTGTCTAATTCCCATTACCAATAACTTAATAAAGGGGTCTACAACCTGCGGCTCTAGAGCCACAAGTGACTCTTTGGACCTTCTGCAATGGCTCTTAATACCTATGACTGAAAATTATATATATATATATATATATATATATATATATATAAACAACTATTACAATTAAGCATAGACTTAAGAACAAATTTTACTATTTACTGAGTCAAATCCTCCAACTGCTAAAATTTGATGTCACTCCATTTTGTTCACATTTTGTGAAGAAGGAAGTTGTATTCATTTTACTGTTTTTTCTTTTAATAATTTAATTGAATTTCCATAACAGAATGATGCTAAAATTATCAACATTTTTACATCTCATTTTCTTGTCATTAGGTTGAAAGCAATGTGCTCCCCCCCCCAATATTACCGTCAGTATCTCTTTTTGCAAAAAAACATTTTTTTTTTGTGTATATTAAAACCAAAAAATAGAAATAGAATGGAGGTTCTTTAAAAATAACAAATTTGCTATAGTAGATATGTATCAAAAATTAAAAATGGTCTTTTTTCAACTGTTCATGTAACACTTGTGTTACATGAACTAAATAAAACTCTGTGAGTTTTATTTAGCTGGATTTGGGGCAAAAATGTCTCTTTGAATGGTGAATGTTGCAGACAACTGCCTTAGTACAATTGAAATAAGAGAAAACTAACAACTTTTCATCAACTTTTCACTTGTAAGTCAATCATTTAAAAGTATTTTTTTTGACATATTTCTTGTTTTAAATTAAAAACTCTCCCAGTAGAAATGGTACTTTCTGTATCTATATTTTCAAGAATTATCAACTTGAAACATACTTATATGTCTTGCTGAAAAGTTCCGTTTAAGTTATTTTTCTCTTAATTTAAGTGTGCTGAAACTAGACAAAACTACTCGGTAGTATTTTCTCTTCGGTGTAAATATTGATTTCTAACTGTTGTAGGCTTTCATATCCGAATAAGCGGCCAGGACGTCGGACGAGGCACGTTCAGCCAGCGACACGCCATGCTGGTGTGTCAGGATACCAACGACACCTACGTTCCTCTGAACCACATCAGCTCCCAGCAGACGGGATTCCTCGAGGTAAAAAAATAACAAACATTAACTACAGTGGGGAGTCGAGTCAGGACGTGTTGGTGCTTTGGAAAACGATCTTGTGCGTTCAGGTGTGCAACAGCCCGCTGTCGGAGGAGGCGGTGCTCGGCTTCGAGTACGGCATGAGCATCGCCCAGCCCAAGCTGCTGCCCATCTGGGAGGCACAGTTCGGGGATTTCTTCAACGGGGCTCAGATCATCTTTGATACTTTCATCTCAGGAGGTTGGTCTCGGTTAAATTACTCCCACTAAGGTGAGGTGAAACGGGCCTGATTCAGCTGTTTGGTTTGCAGGTGAAGCCAAGTGGCTGCTCCAGTGTGGGATGGTGATCCTGCTGCCTCACGGCTACGACGGAGCCGGACCCGAACACTCGTCCTGCCGCATGGAGCGCTTCCTCCAGGTGCAGCTCTGCGTTCATGTCACGCTTTTAAATACAGACATTTAAACCCACATTTTACTGATTTGTAGTTGGATTTTATAAAATTGTCCTGAATCAAAATGAGCAGAATCACCGAAGTGTAATGGTGCTACTATTAAGTGATAGATCAATTAATTTCATGATAAATTAAAACAAGATCAATAATTTTCATTTCCATTTATAGTTTCTCTCTTTCTACAAAAACTGGATGACTAAAGTCTTCAGTTTGGTGCTTTGGTCCCTTTTTTGAAGGACAGTTTTGCTCACAGAGACTTCATAATTTACTTGATTTGTGGTTTCTTTTGTTTTGTTGGTTTATTTTGGATAGAATTAGAGTATAATGTTACCATTACTGTTATATGAGTTGAAAATAGTCTCAGGTCTAGCTAATATGTGCTAACTGCAGCTGCGTTTTTAGCTGAGCATTCAACAAAAATAGATAATTGATGGTCCGCAATTCAAACGGTAAATAAATGCAACAGCTTTGGACCAGCTGCAGCAAATGAACAGTTACCCCACTGTTTGAACTTTGACCTGTCGTCTTCCAGGTCATTAGAACAAAGAGCTCTGACTGGGTGATATGCTTGTAAAGAGTGACAGAAATAAGAAGTCTGAGCCAGAAGCACCTGGCTGACAACACGATCAACCTGTTTGTCAAATTTTAAACTGTCGTCAAACATTACTCCCTAATTCCTCACCACAGGTCTGCATTAATCACCAGAACAGGAAAATTGGTAACCCTTTATTTGACGGGGTGTGCATGAGACAGAAATAATACTGTCATAAAAATGACATAACTCCTGTTATGAAAATGAAGGAGTCTTCATGAATGTTTATGGCTGTTGGAATGAAGTGTCATTTGGTAAAAAATAACACCTTTAATGCAAAGTTGACACTTTTAATACAAGTTTTAGTACAACTTTGCAATAAAAGTGTCATTATCAACTAGGGTTTATGTTTATGACTGTGTGATGTCTGTCTTATGCACACGCTTTCAGATAAAGTGTTACCAGAAAATCTTCCGTTCTTCTTCGCAGAATTAGTAAATGCATTGTCTTCTTATTGTGGACCTGGAATTTAAGCATAACCCATACATTTTTATTAGATTTGAGGGTTTTCTCTATTTAGGATTATTGTGTTGTTGAAAGACCCATTTATGCCCAAATTTCAGCCTCCGACCTAAACTGTCATTTTCAGATGGAATAAATTTGTTTGGCTTCCAGGTCAATCACAAACACAGTAAAAAACCTGCCAAGAAGAATGAACAAATTTCCATCCAGGTTTATGACAGAGACTCGTTGATTGCTACAAAAAAAAATTGGTATTCCTGCAACATGCTAAGGGACATTTATCCAAACATCATTGCTACATATTTAAATCCAAAACAATTTATAGAGTATAAATAAATCCACAAATGTTTGTCTGATTAATCGTCCCTGGAAAAAGAAACATTTTGGCAAATAGCTAAAAGATCTAAATAATGACAGTCATTCTTGTGATCAATGTATTCAAATGTATCTTGTATATCAGTGTAAAGGAGGTACAGCCAAGGTATTACACTCTTCAGGGTTAATCTATAAGATATCCTCCAGAGATTAGGATGTGGTAGCTTAGATGTGGTTTCAGGTTGAAGCTGAGTCTGTTTCAGCTTCACTCTGCACCAGATTTTAGATCACGTAAAATTCTGACTTAAGACATTTAAGCATGAGTGCTTTTTCATTTCCTGTCATGTTTTGGAAGGAAATCAGGCTTGGCTCGTTTGCTTTTATCTGTCAGATGTGCGACAGTAACGAAGAGGGTGTGGACAGCGACACCGTCAACATGGCGGTGGTCAACCCCACCACTCCGGCCCAGTACTTCCACCTCCTCAGGAGACAGATGATCCGAAACTTCCGCAAACCTCTCATTGTGGTCGGGCCCAAAACACTGCTCAGGTTTTCTGTAAGAGGAGGCTTAGTACGAGTTGTTTCTTTTTCCTCCAGTATTTTCATGAGAAGTAATCAAAGATGTTTGTTTATTCCAGGGAGCGGTGTCCAGTCTGAGTGAACTGGCACCGGGAACGTCCTTCAGGCCGGTGTTGGGGGATGCTTCTGTCTCCGCAGAAAGGTACACACCCTGACCTTTAACTGGGAAAACTGAGCATTTCATTTTTGGATCTCGACTTTTAGGTTTTATCAAGACTTAAGCCTCCTTGTCTATATCCTAGAAGACGTTGGATGCTTATCTCAGCTCTGAAATTTCTAAAAGAGCTCCAACATTTCCAAATTCAGAATATCAGACGATAGATTTCAGCATCTCTTTTTGAGATGTTGAAATCTCAAAAAGATGATATAGAGAAACCTTCCAGTGTTTCTCTGAATGTCAGTGGCAAGTTTATTTATGTAACACTTTGAAGAACAGATTGAAATGGCAACAAACTGCTGTGAAAATGTAAAATCAGAATAGAATGAAATGATGAAAAGAAAAGAAAACTAACATCACAATGAAAAGTGTCAGACCAATAAAAAAGTCTCGCTGAAGTCTTGTTCTCTCTTGCTTTGTCGCAGCCGGAATAAATTGAAAGAAAAAAAATGTTTCATTAAGAAGCATCTTACATCTCTGTGCTTCCTCTGATTTAATTTTTCACACTTCAGTGAAGCTGACATTGTGTCTCTTCCAGATGTAGGGAGTTTTTCAACTAGCTCTTATTGGTGATGCATTCACTGATTGAGAAAAATCTGATTTTTCAATCATCAGCCAGAATAGAACAAGATCCTAAACTGCCTTTTAAACTATTAAAAATTGCAAGTTGAGGATATAATTTCTTTTGTCCATCTGTGTAGAACAAAAAATATTTTTTTTATAATTTCCTTTTTCAAGAAACATACATATTTTTTAATGAACCCAAATTTGTCTACAGCAACTTAGACCAGCTGTGAAGTTGTTTATGTGTGATTTTGATCATGGTTTTAAGGAATAGGTAACAGATATATCAATATTGCATTGAAGAAATCTCGAAACTTTAAACATGAACTGTTTTTCCAAGAGCTCTATGTTTTCTGTCCTCTTTTGTTTCTCTGCTCAGAAGCGACTGAAAAATATGATTCATTCTCATTAGCGTCCAGAAGGTGGTGCTGTGCTCTGGAAAGCATTACTACGCCCTGCTGAAACAGAGAGAGACGTCAGCAGCTGGCCAGAAAACGGCGCTGATCCGTGTGGAGGAGCTGTGTCCATTTCCTGTCCAGACTCTGCAGCAGGAGCTCAGAAAGTATCCTAACGCTAAAGGTAGAGAGAGCCACCGCGCACTGACACACACACACGCACACACACCCTTGACTTGTAACACGCTCTTTAAAGATGCAATCACACCTGAGGTTTTTATTTTTCTACACGAGTGCGAGTCAAATTGTACCATGCTTTTGATTTACTGTGCAACTAAAAACTGAACATTTACAAGTTCCTTTTACCAAATCTCAATCATATGAAGAACTTTCCACTATTCTCTTCAGTTTTGTTTTGTATTTTTGATTTATTTATTCCCTGAAGCATTGTGTCACGCATTAAATGTTACATTTTGTGAGAGTAGTTCTGCCTTGGAGAGCTTCCTGTTCAGCATCAGCTTACCTTTTTTTCTGAAGTCTCTTTGTGTTCAGGGTTCCTCTTTGAAAAAGCTCACCTGTCCCGTGTTTTGCCTGCGCCGTTTTTATTTTTAAAGGAATTGCCCTTTGCAACAGCAGGAAGTGCTGCCCTGTCCACAACTACACAAGGGAGATAAGCTCTGCCAAGCAAAATAAATTAAAGTCATTAACATTTTTAATCAAGGTAATAAAAAGCGTGTTTAATTTTCTATTTGCCGTGGAGCTTTTCCAAACGAGAGCTTTTTAATTGACAGCATGAGTGGAGTCGAATACTCTACAAGAGACTACTTCCTCTTTAAGGAGGTGGCTGTGAGCTGTTTTGGGGAAGTGGAAAACAGGAATCAAAATTAGCCAATCCTTTTTCTAAATGCTCCAATCAAAGTCTAATAATGTGTCTGATTTTTGCCCCAGACCAGGCTGTTAGAGCAGGGCATGGTTAGACTCATTTTCCTCTTAACTGGAGCATCGCTGTGTGGCTTTTTCACACAGATCTCATAAAGTGTTCCTGAATTACAAAAGGCCCAAATCTTACACTCTGTAGTCTGATCAGAAACATTTTCATGGCATGAAAGAGGAAATTTTATAAACTCTGACATGACAGTTCAAAGCATAATTTAAGAAAATTCTTCTTAAAATAGCATAAAGAATTAAAATTGACAATTGTTCAATGTCTTAAAATCTGATCCAGGTCGGAAAATAAAATTTTTATTAGGATCTTTTTTTTTTTTTAAACTGAAACTTAATGCGTTTTCGATGTGAAAGAGCATTTAAGAAACATAAAATGATTGATGGACAGCCACCGTCAAGTTTGTTTGTTCAGCT
>CAEFZX010003522.1:0-47283 GCA_903066825.1 Alfaro cultratus
ATATATATTTTTTTTTTTTTTTTTTAATAAAAGTTACATTCTACAGATTTAATCAGTGTTTACAGGTTTATGGTGAATCCGACCTCCTGCTGAGAACTGTGGATCCTTCAGCCGTTTGGTACTGGGACACCAGAATATATTTAAAAATATAGCCAGCGTCTTTTCCCACATATTACAGAACTTCAGGCTCTACAGGAGGAGAGGACAGCCACCAGAAAACCTCAGTGTTTAAGATCTTTAAGGTCCATCTTTATGTTTTAAAGGTTTTGTAAATGCAGGGCAGTATTTAGATTTGTCCCATAATCTACAACCGTCTCTGGTTTTGATGGTATGCAGGTCAACGCTGTCCTCCATAAACTGCTTGTATTGCTTTAAATGTTCACGTCTAATACACGTTACAGTTCTGGCATCATTAGAGTATTTTTGAATTGTATTTAAAGTTCACTCCGTGTGGTGCAGCCGCTTTGTGTCTCTTCTAATGGGACACAGTAAAACCCCACAGACAGTTTATGTGAGGAGACCAGCTAATCTAATTAACTAATAAATGTCTGACATCAAAGCAGAAGACGCTTTAGAAAGTTGTCAGTTGGTAGGCTGACGCCCCGCTGAGGCAGTCGATGGTCTAATAAGAAGCCGCCTGAAGTTACCAGCCCAGGCTGAATGAGCCGTCGCCTCCTTATACGCCACGGCTGGCAGCTCCGTTCCCATCTCATCGCTGGCCAGAGCAGCAGCTGGGCTCGGCAGGCATCTAGCCTCCGACTGCAGGCCTCTGCCAACTGCTCAACAGTCTTGATGTTTGTCCTTTTTAGTTTTCAACAGAGGGTAGATGAGGACGCAAGGCAGTTCTGATCTTGACCAAGAAACAGCTTTACACAGAAGACCAAAGATTGTACCACACAAACACAAAAACCTCAAAGCCTGGTCTAATATTTGGAGAAGATATTTGCAGATTTGTGTATTGTATTAATGATGTCGAAACCCAAACATCTTTCTAACCGGATACTTTCCAGTTCAGACAACAATTGTGTTTTTTTTTAAGGTAAGGGTTGGAACACATCGATAGACAGATTTGTCGTTCCTACTCCAGTTTCTGATTATTTATGTACAATGGTCTGTTGTGCTGGTTCCAGTTTTTCCTGAAAATCTAAGTTTCATTTGCTTTATTATTCTTGTCAGAAACATCTTGGCTTGAATCCTTGAGTTGCCTGCATTTGTGTCCGTTCTGGTTCACTTGTTCTGCAGTTCTGCTCTGTCGCAGTTAAAGTTTCCTCTGCACGTCTTCAGGTTATTTCTCAGAATAAACATGCAAAATAATTTTGTTTGCTGTACCACATCAAAAGTGAACTGTAAAAAACTGCGTACTTAAGACTCGCCAAGAGAAATTGAATATAGTTCCTGATATTCCCCATTGTGACACTGCAGCTACAGGTTGACTGAATCATGAGAACAAACACAAAGACAGTCAGTTGTGTGGGTTTCACCTGTTTCCACAGTGCGGTCTTTATGTGATCCAGTAGACCCGTGACGCCAGGGCTGTGCACCCTGACAGAGTGATAATGGAAACCCTGCACACACAATCACACACTCAAAGGACCTCGGAGCTTTTAGCCCCTCTCCGTTTCAGCCCTCTCACCGTCTCCAGTCGCATTCTTATCACCTGCAATTTAGCTTCTGCCCTTCTCTTTCTGACACGTACACAAACCAGCTATTCACATGTGCAGTTTGCTGCAGGTCGCATTTCAACGGTTTTTCTGTCAGATACAGATATAATTTTGGCAGCACCACAGCAAGCGTGTTACAATATTAGCAGTATTATTAGAAATATTTTTGTATTTTTGCATTTGAAATAAGAATTTGCTACACCACATACATTATGATTATAGTAATAATGATGATGGTGGTTATTATTATTCATTTAATCTTGAAATTGCACAACGGGGCAGGATTGAAGAGTAAACAAGTCAAACTGACAGTAATATTCCTAATACTGTAAAAGAAAGTGCTTAATATTGTACATTTTGTACACAGTTTACACAGTCTCATTACCGTGTAAACTCCTCTGTTGTTGCAGCTAAAAGCCACTTTACATTACATTGTAATGAGTCACAATTTAAGATTAACATTAGATTAATGCTAGATAATGTTAGATTATGGTTTAATTCTTATGTAACTCCTGAAACTGGTTCATAACTTCATAAAGTTTTGATAGTTTGGCTAACTTACTGGAGTTTGTTGCTCAGATAAACAAAAAGGAGCAAAGGTCAAAATATTGAGTCAACTCAACCGTCCGGGGTACATTAATTAGCCTTATGAGGTTGGTAGCGCCTGAATTAAGCCAGTTAGTGGGAAGATGTGTGAAAGTGGATGGGTGTTTATTCCACCCAGCCATATGTGCATGCAGAAACTTCAGCAGGCGACACAAACAGCAGGGGATCAACTAGGTGCACCATTTCAGACGTGAGCTACTGTAATTAAATCAAGAAACTGGTAAGGCTGTTATCTTATCATGACGTCTTTCCCAGTTATCGCCTCTTCCCTTTCCTGCCTCCCCTCCCTGCTTGTCTCATTTTCTATTATGACTTAATTTGTTTCCAGTTTTGACCCTCGTCATTCTCTAATTCTGGGAAAATATTTGAGCAATAATAACTCTGTCTTCCTTGATGTTTTGTGTCAAAGCGCCTAGGCCACAATTTAGATAGCAACTGCACACGGGCCCCGCCCCTTCCTGCTCCGTTCTCCCTCACCCTGAAGCACTTAACCAACTTTCACAGGCTGATAAAAAAAAATAATAATTGCTGCCCTAAGGGTGGGGGACTCCAAATACATTAGCAGCACAAAGAGGAGAGCTGGGATCACGTTACACTGAGTTCTGACACTACAGTCTGCAACCAGGAGAGAGTCAAAAATTATATCTGGTCAGCCATCAGGGACGCGGACGCAGAGCAAGAAGCATGTTAGTGTGGATTCACTCACCTGAGAGTGAGATAGCATTGCTGCAGGGCCAAGAAAAAGAATGCACTCAGTTTGTTTCTTTGTTACTTTTTTTTGAGGCCAGTCTTCTTGTGTTTCTGTCTGTGTGCCAGAGAACCTCATCGCTGCCATGCTCCACTGCAGAACAATAAGACAGGGTGGAGGATGCAGGTAGGAGTGGAAGGGGAAGTCGGTGGAGCGTGACTGCTGGAAAGCACTTTCAGTGGAAGCAGATAGGTGAAGGAGACCGTCTTTTACCAAGCTGCTGATCAGATGATATCACAAGAGTTACAATGTGTGCTGGACCAAATCCACAAAAACTGCCTCAAAATGTTCACTTCTCACTCAATCTATAAATCTGAAATCAAACATATTTAATGTTACTAATGACACAGAAAGTCTGTGATAGGCTAGCATGCAGCGTTCTTCTTCCTTTACACATAAACAATTTAGCCTTTCCTCACAGCACCACCAACAACAGATGTTTGCTTTTAAAGGAGCAGCGTTATGTTAAACAAACTTTACATCATGTTATAATCTTATTCCCTCATCCAAAACACACCCGGAGTGTTTCTGTGATTATTTTTTGAGAAATCCTTTAATCTCCATGACAACCATTCAGATGTGCGAAACACCTGGGTGGAGCTAGCTTCACCTTCGAGACAAAGCTCCTCCTCAATTCTGCCGTTTCAAAGCTTCTGCACTTCCACCCCACAGAGCCGATCTCCACTCAGCTCCTTCAGACTAGCCAGCAGCAATTAGCAAACACCTGACGGATCTGCTGAGCTCATTATTTAAGCCACTTCTCAGTGAAACTTTGGTAAAAAACATTGTTAAAGGGTTAATAGAGGTTAATAGAGGGGCCATGTTGTGATGACTTCCTGAAGGCGGAGTTTCAGAAAAAGCAGGAGTTTCTTAAAGAGACAGAGGCCCAATTTCAAGGCAACATCAAATTTCTTTTAAGTCATATTTGATACATAGAACATTATATGAATAAAACTAAAGGTGACATAGTTGACTGTGCTATAAAATGGCACCATGTGCCTGCAAAATAAATTAAAGTGCTCTTATGATATTGTTACTTTTATATTACCGCTGCTTTGAACTAACAATCTCAAACGATGGCTGTGTACAGAACAACTTCTTACTGGAAAATGTTGCTTTCTGTAATAACACTAAATTGCTGAAAATGTAAATTAACAAAAGAATCGATAACAGAAAATCAAATAATATTGAAAACATCGAATGGATGAATTTACAGTTGAAGTGAAGATTGTTATAGTAATTTCTGCAATTTTGTGTTTTAATTTTCTTTGTGTGATTTAAGGCATTTCCTTTTCTAATATTTGTAAAATGTTAAAAAATATTATAATTGTAAGATGGTTGATTTGAAATTTGCGTTTTGATTTTGTTTCTGCCATATCTATCTTTTTTTAGTAATGTTTGTGTTGTGGATCCCAGGAAGAATAACAGAATAGTCTCTGCTAGCGGAGAGGCTAATGTGGATCCATAAATAAACAAATAAGGGCAGCATCTCATAAAAACATAATGGTATGGCATTTCCCTTTTTCATATGTTCATCCATTGTTTGGCTTGCTGGCGACTGGTATAAATCCATCATCCATTTAAAAGTACATGCTATCACTTTTCCATTAGTGTTGCACTTTAATTGAAAGGTCAAGAGTAAATCTGTGAGTGCTACTTGCACTGAATTTAATTAAGCTTTTAGAGTTTGAGAAGCTCTCAAAGCATTTTGCAAAATTAGCTGAAGAGGCAAAAACTCAAAGGGTTCAATCATGGAGCTGCAACAATGGAGCTCTCTCTGTTATTTCATCTGTTTTTCAGCAGAACAAACAAGCGGACAAGATAAAATGGATCGCAACCCAGACAGAGGTTCAGGTCAATGCAGGACAACCTTTCCATATCTGAAAAGGAAGAAACTAGCAATTCAGTGAAATTACACGTACATTTGGTTTCACCTCTACAGCTTTTAACAAAATCACTTTTCTCTCAAGTCTCCAAGACTTCCTGCAATTCTGTAAATGCACTTTCCAACGACGGCACTGCTGGAGCTGAAATTGGCATTTGGACTTTGTAATGACTGCAAAGTTCTGCTTTCTTACTTTTATCTTTTCAGGACTTGCTCTGTGATTTGCGAGTCCCTCCCAGACAGGTGATGCAGAAAAGAAAGACATTTTTCCAAGGATGCTTTTAAACATTAAACTGTCAGTTTACACAAAAAAATTCAAACATCTTCACTGTGTTTCACTTTGCACAATACAATGAATCTAATTAACAAAGATTTTGAAAACCTCAGAAAGGACTGATTTTGAGTCTTGAGCCACCATCTTGTAATTCTTTCCGTTCATTTAAGGGAGGATGTTGTAACAATTCTAGAGTACAGCGTAAGGGTCAAGGGTCACCACTTTGCAACCTTTAGAAACAGTTTTGAGGCTAAAATCTGCCGACTAAGTTCAGTCAAGAACTTTTCTCTTAGAGTGCAAGTTCCAACAAAATGTTGATTTCCTTAAATGCTCAACTTTTATGAACTGTTTTAGGATCTTCTGGCCAAGAGTAACAGGAACAAAAAAAAGACTTGGAGCAGCAGTGAATTATTGGGCCATATTTGTCCAATTTGACATTTCAAAATTAAATTTGCTTAACGGAAACAGTACTTTCGAAAAAACTCGTTCTTTTGTTAAGAAGTTTTGGCTCTAGGATGAGTTTTTTTGGTCGCATCAGAACTGGTTTGTTTCATGAAACTGCAAGGGAAACACTTTTCACATCACGAGTCGTTAACAAGTGAATGCTGCCACTGGCGCAACCCACGAAGAAGAAGACAACAGGAAGGAGTTGGAGGTCGATGGTGCATGCTGTCTTTTAATGTTGCATTGTGTGAGCAAACTTATTCACATGGGATTGTAATTGAGTTTCTTATTTAATGGAAATCCTGCAGCTGCAAAACTGTTTGGTTTTTTTGAATATTTTGAATATTTTTTATTTTATTTTTTATAATATTGAATATTTTTGAATATTGTCAAAGTTTTGCACACATTTATACACAACTATAGATGTGCTTCTGGAAAAACTACAGGAACCTTGTAAAGCTAATGCTGATTAATATGAACCAGCATCTCTGAGGAATGTCTCACACCTTGTTAAATCATTTGAATGAGCAGTAGAGGCGATTCTGAAAAAGAAAAATACTGGTAAGATAATTATGCACCTAACTTTGTTTGTCCATTAGAAATGTAAATGTAAATGCATCCAAAATTGATCATCTTTTAAAACATTGTAACCTGACTTATCAGCACTACAAACATCGTGACCTTTGACTCTTGGCCATGTTTTCCCCCCGTTTTTAGAGTTTGAGTCTGGACTACATTGTTAGCCAGCTCATGTTATTTTTTCTGTCTGAACCAGCATACTCAAATGCAGTGTTGACTCAAGCTTGTGCTTAATTACTTGATTAGATTAATTGCCTCTCCACCAATGCTGACACAACCAGCTTCTCCCAGCCGGGTGGAGACAGGAAGGAGGAGGTGGGAGGGGAGAAACAGAGCGCAGCGCTTCTCTTTGCCTTGCAAAACGTTTATTGGTTTATTTTTAGAAGGGTTGATGGGGGGAAGTTGGATGGATCCAGGGGGAGTCGGACAGGTTAACATCACACTAACGAGAAAGGTCAAGACAGCGCCCCCTGTCCCCGCACTCTCCACCCCAGAATCCACTCATTAGTCTTCACTAAGAATACCTTCTCAACTTCTTTATTCACCCTAATGTTCCTCTGTTTCCCCAGGGATTCCTCTGCAAACAGGTTTCATTTACTACAGACACTAAACTGGGTAGAAAACATTTGCAAGCGTTCTTAAAGTGCCCCCCGAGGACATGACAAATTTGTTCTCACATAGAAGTTGGCTGAAACTCCCTCATCGATCACTTCCAACCAAAGCCACAGATGGTGCAGTTCTTACGTTTCTCTTAAAAGCTGCTTATTTTAGCTTGAGCTTTTATATGTAAAATAAAGATGTTTTTAACATGTATCCAGAGTGCGGATGAAGCGAGAAGTTCTGCCACCATCTGGGAATTAAAATGACACGGCGTCCCTTTTCAGGAAATTAATGGAGAGGAACATTTCTAAATGAACGTTTAAAACAAAATGGCTTCCTTTAAACCTTCCTGAATACAAAAACCTGAAAAACGGAGAATCTTCAGACATGTTTGGTTTCACACAATAATACGTTTTTGAAAACATGCATGTGCAACCCTTCTATATTTGTCTGAGGTAAAATACGTTGACTTCATGACAAACATTCAGGTTCAATTAATTTATTCTTACAAAAGAGGAAATCAAGTTGGTGGTTAACATCAGTCCAGCAGCTTCTGCCCCTAAACATGAAATAAAATACAATGAATAATCCTGCAAAGCAACATCTACCAATAATCAGTTGGCAGCAGTTAATATTTGTAAAATTAAACATACCTAAATTGGAGAATATTAATAACAGTTAAAACATACTAATAGCAAAATTAATCAGCAGACACCATATATGATTACATTTGTCTAAAATATATGTTACAATATAACATTTATAAAGAAAACACAAAGTTGATCTTAATACACACCACAGTTACAGACAGCAACAGCAAGAAAAGGGGAGGAGCTATCAGTTACTGGTTGCTATGACAACAGACAGAACTTAATAGACCAACAAAAGTCTGGAGAAACAACTTCTTGACTAAACAAAATAAATTCAAAAGGCAGATCAATTTTGACCAACTAAACATCTATAATGTTGTTAAAATAAAACCCTGTCACTCCCAGAGTGGCGGTTGTTGACATGGGCAGTTGCCCAGGGCAACAGCAGAGAGGGGCGTCCAGGAACTAGAAAACAAAAACTGTCCTATCTGTCAGCTGAACAAGAGAGCTGCTACTTGTATGCATGTGTAGTGGGTGACAGTATTATATGTTTTTCCTGCAAAAAATCAGACAATTGCTTGCATTTTAATTAGAAGGCTTGTCCAAAACTTATGAAGTTAGGGATAGTGATTAATTTAATCATCAGTAATCTGATTAAATTTTTTAACCGAGTGACAGCACTATTATTTATTCAATAAAAATGATGTCGCAATGTGATCATGGGAGTATCAGCTTGCTTTCCTTTTGTTTCCCTCCTGAGGATATTGATTCAATGCAAATAAGCATGTCGCAATATGAAAAGCATCCTTCAGAAAGACAGCATTCTGACGCCTCAGCAAATTTGTCTTATGCTCTGTGGTTTCACTGTTTCCATGAGTGTGAAGGCATGTGCACATCAGCTGCACTGACAGCCAGAATATTTCTGCATAAAGTTTAGGAAAAGAGCTATTTATAGGTTTTAAAGAGTAGGTGTGTGATTGATATAATTCGACAGAGTGAAGACAGGCTGACAACTGTCTGCTCTGCACAAAACCAACAAGACTAAGATCTTCTGAAAGTGTACTCTCATGTGTATCTGTGTGAAATGTAGGGTATGATAATGTGGCTTGATGGTTACCACTGAATGAAGAGCCAATAATCCATAAATGTGATGTGTTCCACTTCTCTGAGATTTGGTTCCAGGAGGGAAACCAGAATCAAGGCTCTCCATTTTCTCTTTGGGTCAATTCCCAAGAGAAGAAGAAAGTGCACCCTAATTCAGTTCTTCAGTTTTACTTATCGGGAAACAAGAAACAAATGAATAGTGAATGAAAAATAGGCAGGACTTCACCGAGTTCAGAGTTTACTTAATACCTGCAAGTCGTCTAGTTCCCATGGTTGCAAAACAAAGTCAAAACAACATAAAACCTAAATTCAGCTGCTTTACTCCTTTTAGAGAAAAGACATTTTCTTTTTAAAACCTTCTAAAAGGAGCCTCTATTTTTCATTTTAATATTTACCAAACTAAATGAAAGGTAAAAGATTAGTTACAATTATTTTGCTGCTGTTTGTAACTTTTTACAGTTGCGTTGTTGTTATTGTTTTCATGCAAAAACAAAGCCTTCTAACTGGTTACAGTTACTGGGTTTGAGTTACAAATGTGTCCAAAAGTTTGTCAATGTTCCATTAATGTTGAGTAAAACACAATTTTGTATTTGCTGTGTTTAAATTAAATAAGAGACACATGTAAATAAGTGTGTTCACACAACAAGTCATTAAAAAAACATGCATCATCTCCAAACTGCTTCCTGCTTTGTTTTTTTTTTGTAAAATTGGCATCTTTCCATTCAGCAAATTAATTTTCAAAATGTCTAACTACACAATTTTATGGTCAATGGAAATGCAGCTACTTGCAGTATTTTTGTTTATTCATGTAATGTTTTATATTTAAATAGATGTACACAGAAACTCCTGGAAGGCTTGATCATTTTATTTCACATCAGGATACGTTAGATCAGATACGATCCATGGCTGGGCAACAATCCTGTTGATCTGTCAACCAAGTGATGAGCAGCTACAGGCTGCAGCTTCCCCTTACATGGGTGAAATGTAAACTGACGTATTTCTGAACACATTTTATTAATTCTTGACATTTCAAACCTTGAAATAAAGAAATAAAAAAATCTAATTACTGTGTCAGCTGCGGTGGCTCTTCGCCGAATCGATTTTTCTGACTTGTTTTGATGTGAAGATGCAGCAGAAGTGTTTGCGCTTGTATCTGGGATCCTGTTTTCCAGTCATGCTCCAAATATCAGACTGGAAATTTGCATGGAAAAAGGAAATTCAACCTGTATCACACAATCCGTTTCTTTAAAGAGGAATTATTTGTAAATATTGACTCATTTTGATGGTAGTGAATGTCAGAATAATTTACACTCAGGCATGAAACAAATTGGGATCTGGATGTCAGTTGTGACCTACAGTATTTATCTTCCTAATGTGCCATCCATCTGTCGGAGCCATCTGTGCCCTGTTACTGACTAAAGAGTGGGTTAAACTACAAGGTGTCCCAAATGGGCGTTGATTGAGTCGAAGAGTTGAATGACTCCTGATTAAATGGGATTTTAGGTGGACAAAGGGGGGAGGCCCGGGACACCACCGGCTCAGCGTCTGGACATTCAGTCATGCCTTGCTGGATTAGGCAATTACGTTTTGGTCATTACTTTTGTCCCGGCCGTTTGTCCCCCTCCCGGTATCTTCCTGCTTGTCCCTGGTTATCTACCTGTCAGCCTGTCTCAGGAGAGCTCAATTCATGAAGGGTCTCTTTGAACTCACCTTGTCCTCAACACACACCTCTCCCTCGCTCTGACTCTATCTCGCCTTGTTTCTTCATGTCATCCTGTTGTCTGCTCTCCTGGCCTTCTTTCTGCTCTTTCAACTCGACAGCGGCTGAGGTAGGCTAAGTCTCAAACACCGGACTTAGCCTACTTCAAATTACCTTGATGACTGTTGAGCACAGAGTTATGTAAACACAAGTGAGAAAATAAACCTATACATCAGTATTAATTTATTTGTCATAAATAGTGTCTTAACATGAATGATACACCTAACTACTCTTTAGGTAGCAATAGGCTAGCAGCAAAAGGCTAACGGTACATGGTTAATGGCATAAGGCTAACAGTACGAGGCTAACAGTACAAGGCTAAGAGTATAACAGTACAAGGTTAACAGACGAGGCTAACAGCACAAGGCTAACAGTACATGGTTAATGGCATAAGGCAAACAGTACGAGGCTAACAGTACAAGGCTAACAGCATAAGGCTAACGGTACATGGTTAATGGCATAAGGCCAACAGTATGAGGCTAACAGTACAAGGCTAACAGCATAAGGCTAACGGTACAAGGCTAACAGCATAAGGCTAACAGTACGAGGCTAACAGCAAAAGGCTAACGGTACAAGGCTAACAGCATAAGGCTAACGGTACAATGCTAACAGCATAAGGCTAACAGCAAAAGGCTAAAAGCATAAGGCTAACAGTACAAGACTAGCAGCAAAAGGCTAACGGTACAAGGCTAAAAGCATAAGGCTAACAGTACAAGACTAGCAGCAAAAGGCTAACAGTACAAGGCTAAAAGCATAAGGCTAACAGTACAAGACTAGCAGCAAAAGGCTAACGGTACAAGGCTAACAGCATAAGGCTAACGGTACAATGCTAACAGCATAAGGCTAACAGCAAAAGGCTAACGGTACATGGTTAATGGCACAAGGCTAACAGTACGAGGCTAACAGTACAAGGCTAACAGCATAAGGCTAACAGCAAAAGGCTAACAGTACGAGGCTAACAGCAAAAGGCTAACAGTACAAGGCTAACAGCAAAAGGCTAACGGTACAAGGCTAACAGCATAAGGCTAACGGTACAAGGCTAACAGCATAAGGCTAACAGCAAAAGGCTAACAGCATAAGGCTAACAGCAAAAGGCTAACGGTACATGGTTAATGGCATAAGTGTTTGCAAAAGTTTTAATTAGGTTTGGGCAAAAATTTTTTGGATTTTTTTCTGTACTTGTGGAAAAATTACCCTTTATACATATATGTCTGTCTACATCCAGAAAAAAAAAAATCTCATGGTTATTCCACTTCCTGGTTGTCACTAAATACTCATGAAACCTCCGATCTTTAAAACAGCAGTTTAGTCAAAACTTAATAAAGAAGACGTGGTGGATTGTCAGAGGACTTTAGTCAATTGTAGTTTCCTGTTTCACTGCTAACAGAAGATAATTGTTTGCTCTGGTAATGAGGGTTTAGCTACGTTTTTGTCTTTTTCGCACATTCAATTTGAGGATTCTGGGAAGTGTTTGACAAAGAGCGGCAGTGGCAGACATGGGAAAGAGAAGGACAGGACGGCATGTTTAGACTTCAAAGACATGCTGGGTTTTAGAAGATCAAAACAAAGCAATGGAAAACCCAAGATCTCATTTTCTAACATGGCTCCTTCAGAATTTTAAACATGCAAAGATCTGCAGACCTCAAATCCCATCAAAGAGAGACCGTACAGCAGACTCATTGATGCTAAATAATTAAAATCATTGACTCTTTTCATAGTGTTGTACTTTGTTTTGAAAAACTTACTAAACTGCCTTCTGACAAAAAAATCCATGACTTTTTACACTGCTTTGTTATTTATTATTGAAAAAATTAATCAAAGTACAGAAACACTGTGAAAGAAAGAGCCTCTATTGTAATTTATGGAGTAAATATCAGTTATGTGCTGCTGATTAAAACAGCATTTCTGAAAAGGTGGCATTTGTAAGTGTTAAAACACATCAAGAACAACAGACAAGAAACCAATGCCACAAAAACAACAATCTGGGAGTTTATCATTTCCAAACTACTAAACATCCATCATTCTATAGAGACGAAGATTTTATGAAAATATTTCGGACAGTCGCCAGTTTTCCCAGGAGAGTCTAAAACCAAGATGATTTCATGAGACGTCCAGATAAATGACAAAAACCCCAAAGACTCTACAAGCCTCAGTTAACATGACAGGAAAATCAGAAAATGGATGAATAAATCTGGTCTATGTGAAAGGGTTGAAAGATAAAGTCTCTTCTCTTGAATTCTTTGAAGCTTGTTTGACGTCCAAAAGATGTTTCTGAATAAACCTCAACATTTCTGGAACAGTTTTCTTTGGTCAGGAGAAGCTAAAGTACAGCGGACCTCCAGTACTTGCGGCATTAGAGACCACAACCATCCATGAAAAGCAAATATTTAAGCATATTTGAGAGCTGCTCTTAAAAATGCTTAGAACTGCCTTTCTTAATGGTTCAAATACCAAATATGGCTTGATATGTGTTAATACCCACAGTGGAAACCATGTCAGCAGAACTGCAGAAGCCAATGTAATCTTTCTCATCTCTGCTTTTGAGGATACAGCCAATCAGTGGCCATGAAGATAAATGGTCCGTCTGGATTGGGTGCTTTGAAAATGCCAGACAATGAGTCGTGAAGCACTGCGCATCAGTTTTTAAACTTCCCAACCTGCATTTTCTTTTAAACAACAAATTGTCAGGTTTTACGCAATTAATTTGGAGGCATGTCTTAAAAGAAAATCCATAGATGAACATGCGTGTGTGTTCATAATGTACAGCTCTGAAGTTGCTAATAAATGTGGTCTGAATGTTTTGGAGGTCAGTGCCCTGCGGGTTTTAGATGTGCCTCTGCTCCAACACACCTGAATCTAAAGGCTGAATTACCTCAGCATGCAATCAAGCTCTACATATTCCTGCTAATGATCTAATTATTTGATTCATGGCTGTTGAAGCAGAAACGCCTCTAAAGGTGGCAGGATACAGGCTCCTGAGGACTGGAATTTGAGATCCCTGTGTTTGGTCTGAAAATGAGATGATGAGACAAACACGCAGCCCTCTGTTTCCCAGACTCAACGTGGGACATTTTGGAGCAACATGCTTGGCAGTGGCCTCCAACGCCATCAGGAAAAATCAGAATGAGGGAATTTAATAATGCCGAACTGCAGTCCAACGCTGCACAGTGACCCATGGGGAAAGCAGAGCTGGCAGCAGGGAGCAGATCCTGGATGCTTGTGATGAAAACATTCGGTTAAAGTAAGGAACAATTATTGGTAAAATACAATATATAGAGTCTTTAGAGGTGTAACATTCCACTAAGATGAGGATTTTTTTGGAGAATTGATCGGATTTTGTTGCCATAAAGTCTCTTTCTTTACTTATACAGATGGCTCTGATCTCAGAATGAATTATTTTTATTCTTTTCTGATTCATGGATTGAGATTTTCTGGAGAGCTTTTCGCCCACAAGGCGATCTAAACTTTTGGGTGGAAGGTTTTTTATTCTTTTAAGCTTCCCAGTGGGTTGAAGCTATACGCTTCTCTGCACTTCAGCAGCTCCTTTATGTATGTTTTCACCAGATCAATGGAATCTCATGCCTTGAAGTAACTTAGGCGTATGTGCAGTTATTTACCTCTGTGCGTAATCTTTAGCATCCTCACAGTCTGGCTATTAAATAAAAAGGTGGGATGATGATGGGCGAGATTCTGCTTCCAGCTGAGGAATTCAAGTGTCTTGATGGCTTGTTGCAGATAGATGGGATGGGATTTCTTCTGCAGTAATGAGAAATAAAAACAGAAAGCTATCCTGAATACAAATGGCTGCAAAAAGCTGAGATAAGAGGGAAACCTAGAGTGGAGCTGTTGCTCTAAGTCAGAGTAAAGGAGCCTTGATTTCAAAGGTTTTCCAGAAATATCTGAAACTTGATTCTGGCCAGGGAAAACCTTGGGAACATCACAGAGTTTTAGCTTAAATCTACCTTTCATAAGCCTGGATGGATGGATCAGAAGTAACTCCCTAAATTATAAGCCAAAAACCTTGAATACAGAGGAAAAAACTAAGAAGAAAGAGAAAAAACAAGGTAAACTAATAACAAATGGATATAAAATAAGCATAATATTGTCATCAGTTCACTGTACTGCAAAACCTGCTACATAAATGAGTCTTTAAACATTGAGAACAAAATGATAAAAGATCTGTCTCAACAATAAGAAACCTAAAATAATAATAAAAATAATAATAATCTTCCTTTCTTTCCTGTCTAGAAAAATTCCGACTTTCAGAAATACATCTGCGTTTTGACTGAAAACTCCTGAGGTAAAACAGGTGAGATTTTAGCATATTTTCATTTTCGCACAAGGCTCCATTAACAGGTTTGAATCTAATATCCCAGGTTTAAAATTACATTTTAAAATTTTACAGGGAGCAGACAGGCCAGCGCTGGGGAAACAGGATCTCTGCTGGTGGGTCCAGTCACATCTTTGGCTCCAACACCGAGGCTCAACGGAAACCTTTCCAGGGAGTTATTTAGAAACCCAGATTAAATGGTGCAGAAAGTTTCCAGCAATGATGTGGTAAATGCCTTGACATGTTTTTATTTTTTAAATTAGTTAATTTTACAGATGAACAAGTCTGTAAGTCCTGGTAGCTTCTTGGTAGCAACTGAACAAAACTTTCCTGCAGCTGGAAGGGAAAAGATTTAAATACCAGATTTTTAAAAATCAGGTATTTTTCAGTTTCTGTAACTCTTCATGAAATATTCACAAGTCAATTCTTTTCTTTGTCTTTCTAACACAGAGAAATGACAGAATTGCTGTTTCTGACAGAAAACAGTATAAATAACAGATTATCTAACAATCAATTACTCTGATCAATTTAAAAAAAAGTCAATTTGTCAAGTTTTGTTAAGTAATCATTCCAGATAAAACTGCAGACTGCAAATTGCTACAATAATTCTACTGGTTATGTTCAAAATATTTGTTTTGTCAGTGTGGAAAGTTTTTGTTTAAACAAGAAAAAGTGGATCTTAAAATGATCTTCCAAGATCTATTGTAGACATAATCGCTCAACTTGCTTAAAATAATTCAACATTTGCAGCTTAAATGACACCAAAAAGCTCTGAGAAATTTTATTACAAACACACCAAACTTTATAATTGAGGTATATATATATATATATATATATATATATATATATATATATATTCCATTTCAATCTCACTGTGTCAAATTTAGCAACAGTAGACATGAAGTCAGATCATATTTATTAGATTATAATATTGTTTATGTTGTGTGTTTTGTTCGTCTTTCTTTAGATGTAGAAAACACATATAGAATATATTTTTCCCACATGCTCAACCACTTCTATACCTAACCTAAGACCCTTTTTGTAAGTTTCAGTTTTTTGTCATCATGCATTTTGTGATGATGTGGTTTTTCCTTTATCTTTAAGACTGAGGTTTGGATTTATTAAGTATTCATTAGAGATGTCTCATAATGTGAACATATAACAAAAAAAGTGATAATACTGAAAGCCAGTGAATCCACATCTGTGCCAAAGGTAAGAAGTTGAGACATGTACAGTCATGTTCAGTGTAGTACAATATGTGATCCCATAAAGCCATGATGTCTAGATAGATTTATGAAAATATTCAACATATAAATTCTTAATGTCAGAAAGAAATGTTGTATTTGTGCTCCAGCTCAGTCACATTGAGTTTTTTTTACCTGAAATACAGTAAGCCTGCTTGTTCTCTGAAAACGAGCCCTGCAACATGTCAGAGCCGACTCTGAGCTGCTTGAAGAGTCATAATGAACAGTAATACAGTCGTGAAATAGCAAAAAGATTGACACGAGCCAAAAAGGCATAAGAAAACAAAGATGTAAGAAACAGAAAATGAGCAGCGAGTCGGCGAGAAAATATTTGAGAACAGACAGAAGAGCAGAAGTGGGTAAGCGAAGGAGGCGACTGGGGAACAAACCAGGTTGGCTTCATTTCTGAGACAATGAAAAATTCATAGCACCTTCACCTGCTGCCAGCCTGAATCAAAGGCCGATATGCATTGCTGACGGGCCCTGCAGGAATGAAATCAATTTATCTCCGATTTCACGAGAGGGGTTAAAAATATCTGCATCACTTATTTATGTCTGCGTCGTCCCCCGACACCCAAAGAGAGAGGTGACAGCTCCTCTGCTGGGAGCTATTCTGTTTCTCCGCCCCTTTAAGGATGGAAATTCACTGCTAAAAGGGTTCAAACATGACACACACCCATACACACACGCACACACTCGGCGTCTTGCCTCTGATGCAATTAACAAAGAGGCTTCACGCTCCCAGAGACGGCAAAGTTTGAATCAACGTTCGGCTTCTGTGCTGTAACAGTTATGTTTTATCTAGACACCATCAGACGAGGCTGTGGCTTAATATTTGATGTTGACACGTGTCGTGTTCTAACATGAACATGATTCAGCCAGGCATTAAAATTTACTTTAGCACATTTGATGTAGATTAATGTCAAATATTTTGGTATTTAGAAAACCGTCAAACATTCCTGTTTTGCTATGTTACGACTACCAACTTGAATTTATTGTTATGGTATTTTATGTAACTGACCGACAGAGCAGCAGCGCATAACACATAATACCAACATTATTCACAAACGAAAACCAGAGCTGTGTGTCATTTGTTGGAAGGAAAAGTAATCTTGAGAACATCATTTTGTCGAGTCCTAGTGGTGTGAGCATCATGCTGTCGGGTTGCTTGGTCAGCGCTGATGGAAAGTTTACATTAAAGCAAAGTCCAGTGTCAGAATGGCCCAGTCAAAGTCCAGAGCTTTAACTGTTTCACAAAAACTGAATTGGGGCAAATTTTCTATATGTGCAAAAGTTGTTGGCGATATTATTGGCCAATGGGAGTGAACACTTTTACTCAATGGGTGTGATTACTTTTGGAAGTCACTGTGTTTCTCTGTATAAAATGTTTTTCACAATGTTGAAGATAATCTCAATGAAAATCAGGAATGTTCAGAGGTTGGTTTCAAACACCAAATCTCCTGCTGCTGCGGTTGTCAGTCAGCTGGATTCCACTTAAATTGACCTTTTAAAGTTATTGACACCGTCTTCTCATGCAACCATCTGCTGCTCACCTTTGGTCAAGCAGAGGAGTGGATCCTATCAGCTGATGAGGTCTCCTGTGCCCCACGTCTGAGTAATTGAAAAGTAATGGGCCTGGCCCTCTACCGCATGCTGGAAGATATCCACCACATGTTAGGTCATTAGTAAAAGTGAGCCTCTCCACCGAGGGCATCAGATAACGAAGGAGATCCTTCATCTGTCAGGATGAGACGGAGTATCTGAAGCGAAGGAGCTGTGCATGCTAACCACGCACTCGGCGCCGATCGCATTAGGTCACGCTGCAGGAGATTACCTCTGATCTAACTACATTTGGAAAATAATTTCTGAAACACCTTTACATGAATGTGATCATTGGTCCAAATGGAAAAACAAAAGTTTCAGGCACTAAGACATGTCCAGCAGTGATACTGGACAGTGGGTTAACGTTATCCCACCACTGTTGCACTTCTGAACCAAGCAAACTCCTTAAAAGAAAGACGACAGAATGCTAACATAAAATTACTTTACTTTATGACTTCCTGTTGCATCGTAGTTTCAGGAACGGTGTGCAAAAGGTTTTTAGATATTATTCTATATTTAAGAGCACCACCTTTCTTCTTTATGCTCCACAAATTAGGAACAACCTTCCAGAAAACTGCAGAGCAGCTGAAACACTGAGCTCCTTTAAATCAAAACTAAAACCCAGCTGTTTAAAGCTGCTACGAACAATAAGAAATGGAACATTAACCAACATTTTGACGATTTTAACAATGGCACCTGACAAAATAATATCTGTTTCAGGTTTTCTCAGTTGTTGTTTATGATGTTTTTATGTTTTGAACTTTGTTGTTGCTGAAATGTGACAGGCTAATAAAGTTTAAAGTGAATTTAATAGAAAGTTGTGAGGAAAGTTTGGAGTAGTGACAGATGTTTTTGGGAAAATCGTCTGTTCAACATTTTGTACCAAATTGTTCCTGCGACAAGAGGAAAGATCAGTTAACTGGAGTTAATGACGAAATGTTAACTGGGAGTATTTCTGGAATTCAAAACTCAGACAATTTGTCTCCCGCCTGAAAAAAAACAGATGTATATTTAACAGAGTTGGGATTGTATTGGACATCTGGATTCTCTGCACTGAATGCTGTATTGGAGTTTCACTTTGTCTTCTTGCTGATTAAACTTCAAATACAAAAGAAGAATTTTCAGCCTGAAAAGAATCAAATACCTTCATTTTGAGTAATGCTTTCATAGCTGAAGTGTTGTGAACAGAAGGGAATGAAATCTTTTTCTAAAGTGATGAAATATTTTGTGATGAAGATCAGTGTTTGATATTTCACCTACCTGTTCTCACCAAAGCAGAACTGTTTGGTATTTAAGTTGCTGCTATTGTGAAATTAAGATAGAAAAGTTTGAAACAACAATTAATTTTGCAGTAATATTCGGAGGACTCTCAAACTTCACACTTCAGCTGGTGCTTGATTTTCTTTCTCCACTGCAAATGAAGGGAATGGATTGTAGATTCACAAAAACTGAATTTCTAAAGGAAAATAAATCCCAACATCTTCAAATTATTGTAAATTAATGTATACATCAAATTACAAACAAAATCTTAGCAAGTATTTTGGTCTAGTTTCTACTGAAGACTTCATAATACCTTTGAAATAAAACAAAATTCACTTATGAGTAAATTTTCAGCAAGTTATGGGAGCTGGTTTTATGTCAATAATTTGTGAGTAAATGTATATAAAAAAATTCACTAGTTCACTGCCAGGTTATTTCATTAATACGATATTTTTCCTATAAGTAAACAAATCTAAAACTTTTTCATCATTTTTTATTAGTTATTGATGTAAAACAAGCTCCTATTTCTTGCTGAAAAGTTGCATCTAATTCAGTTTTGTCTTTTCAAATGTATTAAGGCATTTGCTACAAAACTAGATAGAAATACTTGGTAAGATTTGCAGTTTCTGCAGTGAAAACAGCGTTCTGCTCTCTGTGGCAGTCGAGGCTCAAACTTCATAACCCACATATGAGCTGCGATGCCAGACTTTATTACTGGAAGCTCCTCCCAGAAAACAAACCACCATAAATTGGTTTTCAGTCACCATAGTAAAGTTGCAAACAACCAAAACACACAGACTGTTAGCAGTACCCACATCTATTAATACAACTATGTTATAATTAGACAGTCTGGTTGCATATGCATGCATTTTTTAAAAATGATGTGGCAAAGCCAAACAGCCATAGCATTATGGAACATTCTATAATCAGCTTGTCTATATAAAGCTTTGGAGGCTTTTGACATTCTGTGTGGTACAGTCTTACGACTGTCCTGTGACAATGCCAAATATGTTATATAATGCATATTTAGTTCTATTTATTTATTTGTAAATTTCCATTTTGTGGCGTTTACTTCTTCATTGGAGGATTTATGGTCAAAAGCCCAGCTGCTCTGTGGTTTGTAGGAAAAGGAGCGTAAACACAGTTAGTCTAAATGTTCAGCGGTTCCACAGAAGAACTGCCGGGCCTCATGCAAACCTCAGATGCATCACCAACATCAAGCTAAGTGTTTGTAAAACTTTTGGGTTCGCTGGGCTTCTCTCACTGGTCTGGATGATTGTCAGAAGATCTGCCATGATGAGATGTAGCGGTGGAAGTTTATTCATCATTTACATTTACGTAACTTTTTTAAAGGGGGAGTATTATGCAAAAGTGACTTTTTTGAGCATTACATCATGTTACAATGTTATTCCTTCATCTAAAACATATCTGAGTGTTGCTTTGATTCTTTCATGCATGTTTGAGAAATCATTTAATCTCCATGGCAACCATTCAGCTGTGGAAAACGCCTGGTTGGACCTAGCTCCGCCCTCAAGATGCAGCTCCTCGCCCACTCAGCTCCTTCAGACTAGCCAGCAGAAATTAGCAAACACCTGGTGGATCAGCTGAGCTCATTAAATGAGCTACTGGTAAACATTTTGTTAAATGTTTACCAGTACCACATGGCTCCTACCAAGTGGATAGGAGCCATGTTGTGATGACTTCCTGAAGAGCAGGACGTTTTAAAACACATTCAATTACAAGGTCAAATTGATCATATTTGATAAATGTAGCATTTTTATAATAACTTAAGGTGACAGTTTTCTTGATTGTTCTTTAAAATGGTTCTATATATGTGCCTGGAAAATACATAGCACTGCCCCTTTAAGATGTGTTGATATTCTTGGCCACTGTAAGCTACTCAGTTATATTTATGAACTTTAAAATGATTTAGCATAAAATACTCAATGAGTTTTATGATGAACGGTGAAACAAGTGCTGAAAAAGCACAAAAATCACCACCTCAAATATAGCATGAGCGCTCAAGTGAAGAACTGTGCTGTCACTTAAAATAGAGGAGTTCAGAAAACTATTTCTGCTGGCGTCTACAGTCGCTGCCTCTTGGTGTGCCTGCTGTACGCCGACTCTAAGCTCACACTCTCTAAAGACAATCATTTTCACACTTCAGCCTCTCGGAGGAAATGCTTGAAGCCATTCCCACCTGAGCGCTGCACCTGCTCGGCTTAACTACAAGGGAAATTGCCGGCTCTACGTGGAGTATTCATGGCATGCAGTGTTGCTCAGCAGACTATCAGAGGTGGCGTTTTCCCACCTCGGATGGTTTGCTAATGCGCTTGCTGCAGGGCCTGTGCTGGGCACAGTCTGGATGGGGCACCAGCTCCCCGTCCTCACAGCCTGTGACCAAGTGCAATTTCAAGGCTTAGCATGGAGACCCATGACTCCCATCCAAGAGAGCTTTTGGCAGTCGGACATAAGAGGTTCTGAGAGTCACAGCAGAAAGGCTTAGCACTCCATTATTTATTGGAACCAGATTTAAATAAGATGTTTTAATCATTGAGAGGCTGCTCAAACATCCTGATGTCACGGCTTCTGGAGTGTGTCTGAGAGCAGGATATTCTATGTGTCTGTAAGGAGGAGGAAGGGCAGAAGAAGTGAAAGTCATTGAGTGTCTTATTTTCCTTGGCCTCTGTTGAAAAGATGTTTTTCAGCTGGAGCTGTTACCCATAACGCCACAATCCTGTGGATCCATAAGTTTAACTGATGAGTCTGAGAACAAGCTCATCAGTTAGAATAACTTACATTGAAAAATGAGCAGCTTTCTGTCCTCAGGTTTCAAAGACCTCTGCTTTGAAACATAAACCTGTTGTCCTGGGATTCCGGAGGGCCAAGACGAATATTAAATTATTCAATTCAAGCTGTTTTGCATTACTCAAATGATTTTTTATGGGGTGCAGGCTGCTGGGATAAAGGCACACCAGGGAAAATGTACAGCACTAAAGCAAATGGACGTAAACAGAACCAGACAAGGTTATCTAACCAGTTACTTCCCTGAAGCAGCTCGCACATTATGGAGTTTTAATATCCTAACCTTTGAGTTATAGCAGCATTGCGTCTTATGAGACAACTTATTCAATAAAACTGCACCAGGTTCTGACTTTAAACGCTACACCTGAGTTATTGGGACATGAATCTGGAAGACATCTGCTTAAAAGTCACAATAATTTAAATTAAAAATACTAATGTATGTGAGAAATAAATGTATTCAACAGTGCCGATTTCAAGTAATATCTGTCTGTTTAGATTTAGAGGATGCAGTTTGGTCGACATGCAGAACAGTGATGGCTACATGAATATGGCCACATCTGCAAGGATTTAAGATTCGGATTGTAAAGTTAATACATCTGTATATTGTGCCGACCCCCAAAAATCTGTTTCTGGTTCAAATTTTTAATCAAGTTATTTACAGGGTGTTTATATCGACAAAATAAGCAACATTTTCAATTCAAAACCCCTTTTTGTTGCTAAATTACTGAATAGTGAAACAGGTGAGCTCAGCAACAAAAATATTTATTGTTTTTAGTCATTTATTCAAGTTGGTGAGCCATCAGATTGGCCCAAAGTGTTTCAGAAATCATTCATTATTCATGAAACTTATTTAGAAATGTGGACTGTGGTTGCTGACATTAGCATTGGGGACGTCTGTGTTTGCTGCTGCTACATGTTTAGCATTGAGATGCTATCTCAGGTATGACTATCTTCATTGACAGACTAACTCCTTTAAGCACAACTTGCACACATCAATATTCTTCTCCAGCTTCCCACTGGATTGTTTTCTGAAGCGAAAATGAACCATGATGGGCCGAGAGAAGCAGCTTTGGACATTCGTTGCTGTTATTTGCAGAAATCGTACCACAAACATAAAGGTTCCACTTGGAACTTGTGAATGAAAAAAATAAATGAAACAAATCAAACAAACAGGGGACTTATTGTGGAAAAATGTTGACCAGTCACAATTGATGTAATTAATTAATCACAGTTAGCTTGGTAAAGTCCTGTCACCAGATCAAATTTGCCAAATGGCAAAGTTTGGAAATGATCTGCACCTGCAGAACGTCTGGACAAAATGAACATGCTATGATTGATTCACAGACATGGCCAACATATAAAGACCCAGGAGTCCTTTAAGCACATGCTTGTATCATCTGTTAGCTGGAAACTTTTCATCTGTTATCTCTTGGTTAGATGATGCCACCAAATATCCCTCTGACTGAATGACACCCTCTTTCAAATCAAGTCATTTACACAAGTTAATGCTGGTCTGCATGCAGGACAAGTCTCCACACTGGACAGGTCCTTAACATTTTTAACGCCCGTCTTCAGATGCAATATAACATTTTAGAGTTGATTATTTTCATGTGAAAAAACGATTGTAACTGAGCACTTAGTGACGAGTCAAATGTCAAATTTCCTTGACATTTAAAAACAACAATTGACCAAATTGTTCTACAATTTCACAACCATTTAATAGCAAACAGAAAAAGAATAATAGAAAAAAGAAGACTACAAACTCCTAACAACTAGTGTTTCATTCTCAAAGGTGAAGGAGACGAGATGAGTCACATGGAAAACACTGTTGTCTGTCTCATCTTTGCTTTCAAGCAGAACTGAACACTGTTTGAGCCTTTTAGCAATTTAACTAGAATTTTATCGCTGCGTTTCACCTGACTTCATTCAAGAAGAACTATGACGACTAATTAGTTACAAAAGTTGTGAACTTGCATTTCCTATTTCATTAAACATCCAACATGCAAACATGACATGTGAGGAAGTTAAACCTCAAGACAACATTCATCTCAGCAGGGAATCAAACATTTTTTGGACTAAATACAACAAAAAATAAAGGACAAAAAAATAGTCTGTGCTTCACCTCATCTGTCACAAAGTCAGATGATGCAGCCATAAAGTAGAACCTATTTCTCGTCACTTGTATCTATTGAGCTTCCATTTCGGTACAGAAATAAAAGCTGACTAGCTAATTGGTTCGGCCAAAATAAAAATTTCAGTCTTCAAAAAACAGAAATGAGATGTTTTGGTAAAAGTCTTTTCAAAGAACATTCAGACTAATTGCGATCATGACCAGAAACTGCTCTGAACATTTGGTTTACCCACTTCGCTCCACTTGGATGATGGTCAGTTTTTTGGCAGTAATCATTAAAAGTGTTTTTGAAAAATCGTAGCATAAAGAGCAGCTCTCCGCTGAGGAGGGAGCGGCTTACGTCTCCCCTTGTCCCTTCCTTTAAAGGGTGGCGGTCGCTGCCACAAGCGGGCTTTTTCTGCAGCGTCCCGGCACATCAGTCCCAGATGAGTTGGACAGAAATCCGGCTTGTTCTATTGGGTGTGTGTGGAATTATAGCAGCTCATGTCTTTTAATGAACCCAGTCTGCATTCACGCAGAAACCCAGGAAATATTTCTGCATCACTTCACAGCTCAGGCTTCCAGTGTGAAAGTAAAATTAGGCCACGGAGTGAGATCATTACAAAGGAAGAGTGCAATTTAGCTGTAAGCAGCTTGATTATTAATAAAAAAAAGAAATGGTGCATTTTTTGCTCATGATCTAAAACAGTCTTCTGTGTCTGGGATAATGCAGAGTTATTACATTTTCTCACATTACAAAACCAGTCTTTCATTTCTCACCTTGCCGTTACAACTGAAGAATAATTTTTTACAAAAATGCAGGGGGTGAAGGAATGTTTGGTTGAGGAAATTGCTTAAAATGATGCTGCAAGCTTGTGTTATTATAATAAAAGAAGCCATAAATGTATTTTTTTTTTTTTGCTCAATGTACATTTTATTCTGCTCTCACAAATGAGAGCAGAATATTTTCCCTTTTTCATTGCTATGTTTCCCCTTAATTTGCTCCTCTCTTCTTTGGACATTATTGTTATTTATTGTGCAAAGCCGTCGCATATTTTACATCACGTTTCTCAAGAAGTCCGTAACAAATTAATTTAAGCGCTTGGTTCATCTGAGGGAGCATACAGCTAAACATGACTGTCACAGCAAAATCCAAGAACTCCTTTTCTCATCTGGGATTACTTCTGTTCTTTTTCTGAAGCGGCTGACCAATAAGATTTAAGATTGTGGCAAAGGCATTAACGCAGTTTTCACATTTAATTAACATGCTTGAAATACTGCAGTGTTCACACTGGGAAGCAGCAGACCTCATCACATCAGTCATTTCTTTATTTAGCCTCTAAAAGAGGCCAAGATAACAGTTTCCTTGTGCACTGAAATGTTTTTCACTCTTCTGCTATCTTCCTTTAAAAAATAAGGCAGACTATTTTACTAATTGAAAGATGAAATAAACTCAGTAGGTGATAAATAAATGATTCTGAATCAAAAGAACACTAGTTTTTTTTTATTAAATAGTAGATACTTGCAGTTCTATAAGTGTAGTTTCTACAGTGGTGAATAAAGGGCAAACCCATTAACACATCAGCTGTAAGGTTGAAATTCAAATGTTGATTAAAATCTCCTCAATCCCAGTGGAGGAAATGAACCTTCAGAGGTTTAGCAGAGTTTGGCCATGTTAGACATCCGTTTTCATAATTAGACAAAACCTAAAGAGTCGAAACAAATGCATGTTGGGTAAGAGATGGAAGCAGCTCTTATTTAGCACTGCCAGATAATTATGCACCTGCCTTCTGTTTCAATGACCCAACTGAAAAATAAAACTCTCCCATCACCTTGCAACACGCTGGACACGGTTAAGTTGATCACCAGTAAGTGAGGCTGCCATGCTTTCTGTGGACCTGAGGTATTTATGACTTGTATTCACATATGCGATGATGCAAAAGATCAATCTGACTGCGACTGAAAAATATCTCAGCAATAACCGACGAGTAATAACACTTATTGATCTCATGTTGCTCTGGAGATGCTGGAGTTATGAAACTGAATGTGAAACTAAACACGTCACTCAACTGACTAACAATCATCTGACCACTTTCATGTGAGCTTTGAAAATTGGTGAGTTGATGCTTTAATGTTTGGAAACTAAATGAAGGCATTGAAGTATGAAATATTGATCTAGAAGATACATTTCTCAGAAAAAGGTTTGCTTCAAATTTAACACACTTCAAAGACGAACAAAAGCACATTAATTTCCTCACATTTAGCGCCATGTGGAATCTAACAGCACCACCAATAACGTGTCACTTATTTGGAAAATTTCTTGGCCATTAGGTTTTTGACACACCAGGATTTGCAGCTCATATTTATGTACTGATATGCATAATGTTTCATGTCAAAATATCATACCATTCATTAAATGCAAATTGCAAAGAAAGAAAAGGTCATATAATAGTCTGTTTTAAATGTGTTTTTGGCCAAAATGATCAGCAAACTTCATGTGAGTTCAACAATCAGCATAGGTGACTAACAGTCCAGTTCACAGAATGGTTTTCTGGACAATGAAAAACCTCAATGTGAGCTTAAATATCTAAGAAGAAAACTTCAGGATATGTAAGAGACTCCAGGAAGCTCCAT
This sequence comes from Alfaro cultratus, assembly GCA_903066825.1. Lineage (NCBI taxonomy): Eukaryota > Metazoa > Chordata > Actinopteri > Cyprinodontiformes > Poeciliidae > Alfaro > Alfaro cultratus. Next base: position 26,236 of record CAEFZX010003522.1, read on the forward strand.
GATGGTCTCCTCCTGCAGACTGAGCAACAGAAACTAGTTCACACCACTGCAGGACTTGTTCAAGTTTAAGTGTGCATGTTAACTCAGCTTGCAACAGCAAGGGCAGCAAAGAAGACATTTCAATTCAAGAACGCCATCAAGAAGACTCTGAAATTCTACAGGAAGTAGAAAAACACACAGCAGGACACTGGTGAAAAGTTATTTTATCTTCCTTATTGTACTTGACATCTGAATTAGAAAACATGAGAGCCGACGTGAGTGAAGTGGTCTCAAGACCAAAGAATTGAGATCCAACGTGAGGGTTTACTTCCCACCCAAACGATGGGCTTCCTTCTAACTTTTCCAAAAACATTTCCACATAATTAAAACTCTGTTCTTCTTCAGGTGGTCAATAAAACATTGTAAAGGTCACGAAGGAGCCTCATGTCACAAGGTTAAAGTGATAAAATGGATAAAAAAAATCAGAAACTGAAACCAAAAACGTGACGCTATCTAACACTGGTGTTACCCATGTTGTCCTACTGTTTTTTAAAGACTTTTTCAGCCATACACTAATAATAAGATACCAATAATGACCATAGAACCCACCAAATGCCATACAAAATAATTTAAATGTTTTTAATCTAATTGTTTAATTAAGCTGTGAAAAGTTGTTTAAAAAATGTGTGAATGTTAAAGGCATAAAACAAGATTTGTGTCGCGGCTGTGACTGTATGTTACAGTACGGCTACATCCAGCGACTGTTTACAGCAGCTGCGTTTCAGCCGGTGAAGCTTCAGTGAGTCTGCGGCACCATTTCCATCAAATTGTCAAGAGAATTTCTCAACAAACCTTTTGCATGTTAAATAGAAAGCAGACTTCTGGCTTGATTCCATGCTCTGGTTTGGACCAGATGTGCTGGGAAATGTAGCGCTGTCAGAAGGTTGGAGTATAGACTGTGACATGCATGGTTCCAATGAAGGCTATACTGTTTGCTAATAGGAAACAACATTGTTGAACCAAAAGAAAGCAAAAACCAGCCTCCTCTTGACTTTATGTTTATTCTTTAATGGCAGCCTGTTCTGGTAATGCTTTGCTACAACATATATCAGATCACTTATGTGATCTGTAAGGCTCTGTAACCGTTTCTAATGTCAAAACGTATTTTCAAATTATGCTGTTAGTTGCTGGGATTAGTAAACAAAAACATTGTTTTGCAATTTCCTACCATGTTCAGCTTAACTTTTTATATTAATGGTAACATAATGTTGGTGCCTTCACCGAATCCAGTTAATTTCTTCTGAACAATCAGTCTCGAATTACTGAATTTGCACTAATGAGCGTTGCCATGATGATAAAACTTTTACAATTATTTGCCTTGAAGAATTATGCTGATTTGAAATTGCAGCTAACCCATGCAACACTTTATATAAGATGTAATTTTATTCTGTAGTTGATTTAAACTTGGAACTCAGAATTTCTGGGTGCAAAAAGTGGAAAAAGCCATTTAGCTTGTCCAATAAAGTTTCATTCTTCTTGTTTAAGGGAAGTTCTTGTTTTCCTGCATCAGCATCATCACAAGGAACAAAACAGCAATTCTGGCTACATCATTTTAAATCTGTTGCAGCCAATCTGTTTATACTGAAAGTTAATCTTCAATATTGGATCTGTTAATTTTGAAAGTGATTGTAAAAGCACCATGATGCAGCAAAGGAGCAAATCCACGCATTTTGACTTTATCTTTTAAAAGTCAAAAAGTTCAACTTAAACCTAAATGTCACCGTTTGACAGATTTTCCCTGCTGTTCTTTCTGCCCCCTGTTTACTTTACAGCCTCTTCTTTTGTTTGTTTTTTCCTGTCACTGCACTTATATTAAAAAAAGCCATGAAATCAATGTTGTGCTTCGTCATTCATGGACATAAAGCCAAACAACCACCATGCAAAAACAGTGTGTGTCAATCTTTCCAGAGCATAAAATCATTGGTTCTGCTTTGATATGGTTGAGTTACTTGAAAAGATAATCCATGAAAAGCTCAGCTCAAACACTGGAGTGATTGGAAGTGTTTTATGGCTCTCTGTTGGTGTCATTCGAAACTGTTTGTCACCAATGAGATTTTCATGCTTCAGCGTGAATAGAGGAAACATTGCATGCTGTCATGAGGAACCGATGTGAAAAGGCCAGCTCTCGCTCGGCGTTTCACATGGAGCATTTTCAACATGACTGATCCTGATGTAGTTTATCTGCACAACTTTTTCCTCAGCTGTCAAAAGTCGGTAGTGAAAATGCTGGATAATGAAATACAGACTCAGGTTGAGCTCAGTTTATATTGTAAAACACAAATTGGGTTGAGTTTATTGATGCTCATCTGATATGACACTGAACTGGTGTAAAATGAACCCAATTAATCTGTTAGGAATGAAGCCAAAACCCTAAAAAGTTCCCAAGGAATAAACAGACACAAACTCACACAGATCATGTTCCAGATTGGGATTATAATCCAGGTAGGAGTTTAATGTCCTCTCTTATAAACTGGTGTCACACACAGTTCAAAGAGAAACAAAAAATGTTTCCCTCCTTGTTTGATATCAAAACTTTTCCTGTTTTTGGTCAGGAAGTATTTCTGTTTGCTCAATTCCAGAAAAATGTGATCATTTCTTCTTTTTTCCAATTCAGAAAGTGACATGCTAAGACTAGTTATATTCTTACTATATCTTTAAAACTGGGGTTTGTCCAGATGTCATAATTTTGGGGGACACGATTTGAAGCATAATACTGACATGAACATGAAGGATTCTTCATAAATGTTTGTCGTCATGAAGTGTCATTCAGTAAATACACTTTTAGAGAAGTTTTAATGCAGCTTTACATTAGAAGTGCCATTATTTACTGAATGACACTTAATGGCAGTCAAACATTCATAAAGACTCTTTCATGTTCGAGGCATAAAGAAGTTTTGTCACTTTTATGACAGTCATGCCAGGTTTGTGCACCTGCCTTCAAATACAGTGTTACCCAACTTTTTAAGATACTGACTTAAAAAAAGTTCATGTACCTGAATGTCAACCTCATCTTTTTAATCTGTTCAACAATTATGTGCAATACAAACACCATCTGAATCTTCATTTATCCGATGGTTTAGGAACAAGACAAGTCCTATAAATTGCACAGCAAAAGCGAGAAAGCAGAAGACCTTATGGGGATGCTAGCTGTAGCTCACACAATTGATCTTTTTTCACTGCGCCAGCTACTTGTAAAGAAGTCATTACCCCAAAAACAACTTGAAATGCCAACATAAAAATCTGAACTTATGTGGGACCCATTTGGGTAGAGAAAGGTCAGAAAATATGGGCTCCAAATGGCTCAAACAAAGCCCAGGTAAACAGACTAGCCAGGCTTAATGCAGAATAGTTTGGGAACAAAGTAGGACCAGTATTGGTTTGATGAGTAAAACCCTTATGGATACTACATGCGGACTAATTGGCTGTAAGTGGGATTGCTAAACAAAGGCCTAATGTTAACACTACAGGTTTAACACTGTGGGCCTAAACTGGAAAGATGAACAAACCCAGCCATTTCCACATGGGGACAAAATATGGGCCCTAAATGGGATTTTCCATTAAAGTTCCATGTTGTACGCGTCTAATGGTAAGACACAGGACGACTCTGGATTAGTAGGGCAATAAACAAACATCTGGAACGTGCATACGAGTTCTGAACGAAAAGTTTATGGCCCCTAAATGGGGACACAATATGAGGCGCTGTGAAGCCTAAAAGTCCAGGATTTAGAAAGCGACTCCAGTTTCAGATAAAACGTTGCAGACATGCTCTTGTTTAACAGTTTCTAGCTACACAATTAACTTCTTGTAAAGTCATCCTAAAAAGAACATTTTAAAAAATGCATTTCAATCCCTTAACATTACATTCCAATTATGTTGCACATTTTAAAATAATATAGATATATATACACACACGCAAATGAACCCCTCAGACTCTGTTAGAGTCGTAACCAATACCAGCCAATGAGGTCGATGGATATTGGGGATTTTCTTCAAATCCATTTGAGAACAGACAGTTGGGGCAAATCCAGAAACAAATGTGGGGATTATATATCCAAGCTGGGAAAGTTTTGGGAACATTTACAGAACAATGTCTTGGATCGAGTTGAACAGCATTCTGACAAGCAGACCAGAGTTTCTCCCTCGTCCTCTAAGTGCTCTGGATGAGGGAGAACATTAAAATGCATTTTCAGATAAAGTCGGGATTTAAAGGTTTCACCAGTGCTTTTGAAAAATTATAACTTTCCATAAATACTATGTAAAATGAAACCACTGGACTCTTGAACACGACTCACACTTCCTGTTAGTGTTGTCCATCATATTAAGCTTGTCGGGTTTTATAGCAGCTTAAATTACAAGGTACTTTCCTGTAAGGTACCAGTAATTCTTCAGACAGGTAACTTGTATGTTCAGTAAAGAATCTAATGTCTGAAAAGTATTCAATAATTTCACAAAAGTTGTTTTGTATTCCATTAAGAGTTTTGAGAAACTACTAGGTAAATCCCAGAAAATTTAGGAAAAATGTTCAGAAAAAAATAAAAGTTACAGGCTGTACACAGCGACACTGCCTACATGTGTCCTATGTGACAAAAAAAATTAATAAAAACACTGAGATAAATCAGACAAGCATGAACTAAATATTTGTCATTACATATGATGCCACCAAGCAGTTATGCTCCTCTCATCACCACCACATTGAATGAACAACCTCATTAAAAATGAATTAAATATTCAGAATATGGATCATCTTTGCAGAGATTCGAACATGTTAATCAAAACTGGACAAAAGCAGATGAGAAAAAACAACATTGCTCAGTTTAATGAGTGATTTAAACCAGCAACATCCAGATGACAGTCAGGATCCTCAACAGCATGAAGAGGCTGATCGTCAAGCGTTTTAGTGGCTGTGAGGTTTGAAGACCTCAGTTTTATTTGGCCAGTTGGAAAACCTTCAAACAGAAAACACAGGCAAGTTCATCATCACAAACAAGTATTTCAGAAAGTTAATGTCAGTGCATCTGGGTAGAAGGTGAGTATTTTTAAGTTAGAATGTTTAGAGAACATTTTAAGTAAAAGTTAAAAATGTACAGACTATTTTGAGGAATAGCCTGTACATTTTTAGCCACATATTTTACTCAGTTTAAACCAAGGTTTAAAAAGGGATTTAATTTGTTCTTACATTATTTATACAAATTAGTAGAAAATGTAATTTAGTATAGTTAACTTGGTTAAATGCTCATTTTACACACCAAAGACAATGCATTATTTAAACTGCATCCAGAACACAACATTTACACATTACATGTTTACCCAACTGAACAATACAAATTAAACTTTCATCCACAAGCAAAAGTTCCAGAGTCATTTTAAGAGTTCAAGAAGTGAGCTTACGGATCATCCTTTAAGTTTAAAGTCCTGCTTCTCCCTCACAGAGTTTCTGCGCCATTGTTGCACAAACCCAAATGCTGTTTTGTCTCCTGATCGTCCTAATTCAGCTCACCTGGTGGACAGATCCACCTGTGGGCGGGGCTATCTCTGGTGGCATGCAGAACCAGAACTGACGGGTAGACGACTCATTTACCTTGCACTTTAAACTGCCTTGTTGATGAAAATTTGCTAAATAAATACAATCACCTCATCTAAATGACCTAATTACTAGTCAGGATGGTTTTTGGTGGCGTAATGGCGTGAGGGATTTTGGACTCAGGTAAACATCTCAGCTTACCTGAGTATTTGTTGATAACCATCACGTCTGTCTTCAATCTACAAGACGATTTGGTGAGCATAGCTTCATATTTTCGCAGTTTGATTTATCCATTTTCCATGTTTTGAAAAATGTTCTGTTTATCAGAGGAATCCTTTGACTCTGTGGATTGTTTTCATAATAGGCAGATAATACTAAGAGAACAAAAGAAATCACATTGAGTCCACACTGTAGGGATGACAGTGGGGTCGTAATCCGCAGAGATAGAGATAATAGGAATCGCTCTCCTCATACATACATAATGTCTTTAGAGGGTAGATGTGAGGGTCTACTGTGGTAATACCTCTAAATTGACTGAAGGGAAGGTTTTCAACTTTCAGAACCAATTCCTTGTCATAGTTAGTGCTGCAGTACAACAGAAGAGAAAAAAACGCTTGTTACTCCTAGAGCTATTAGCAGATTTTCATCTGAACTTCAGTCAATTCAATTAGAAGAGAAGAATTACTGTCTTATGAATCAGGCCTCCTATCACTACAGCCCTGCTAAGCTGGCTCAATTTGGAGTCTGGTTCCCAGTTGGCAGATTACCGAGATTTCCGAAGCTCTTAAACTAATAAATCTCATACGGAACCATCTTTTTCCCTTCACTCTGCTTACTATCAAAGAGCAACGTCGAAAACATCCAGAGAGCTGCTGCTCTTCTAATTTCTTAATGGCTGCATTCTGGTTGATTTACTGTCTTTAGCCTGGTCTGTATTCAGATGTGTGAGATGAAAAATCTCCCAAGACAGTCAACTAGAAAGGAAAGTTGTTCTGTGTTTGATATCAGATTATTATTATTATTATTTTGTATATTTTGGTCTCATTCATTTAATTCATTGAGAGCATAAAATTGTCAAGTCACTGGTTGGTTCAGGTAAAGCTGCTGATTAATTTTACGCTCTTTGGTTGAGAAAACCAGTAAGACACTTTGCCCCAATTATTCTGATGTGAAAAATTAGATTTTTTTATTTAATTTTGCATGTGCAGCCTGTTTCAAGTCACCCCTACACAAAACTGGTCTTTCTATTAATTATCGTACAAAAATTTAAATGTACAAAAATTACTTTTAAGAATTATGTAAGTTATAATGCTTTTTTTTAAAAAGCACCTCTATAGGTTCTCTGAGAATATTTTAAGAAAGAATAGGTTATTAGCAAAAATAATGAAAACAGTAAATAAACATTATTGAACAGTAAGATGAAGACTTTGTATTGATTTAAGTGTCTTATTTTCACTTATAAGTTATCAAGCATAATTTACATTATTATTATTATTATTATTATTCACTGAAATTAACATTGTTCATAATTACAAAACAGTGAAGTGAAACATATTTAAGTGCAAAGCATTTATTTAGGGGAGAGGACTCTTATTTTGAAGAATGCTTAACAGGATGTGGTTTTGTCTTTGTCACTCTCTTGCCTTTTGTTGATTGCCGTTGCTAGGATACGGACCGCCATTGCTGTTATCCACTGTCGCTATTTGTTCAATAAAAACCGAACAGAAAATGTTCAGCAAAGACATCTGAGCCTCTGTTATGGTTGCAGAAGTGGAAGGATATTTATTTACTGCTCTAGTTTTTTTTTAGGACTTTGTATTGACTTGCACTCATTTTTGTTACAGCATTTATGCCTAATCCAAACCTTTTCTCTCACTTTAAACTAAATTTAATTCGCACCATACCTCAAAATTAGACCACAGAAAAAGTACTAAAATGTGAGGACCAGGAAATGTCCTCAATTTCCACACAATGACCTCCGTTTGTGGAGAAATATTGAGAAAGTGGTCCCCTACATGTAGTATATATAAGTAAAATAGATGAAGCAAGAAAACTGAGGCAACTACAGGAAAATAGCTGAATAATTGAGGCATGAAAAGCTTTAAAACAAACATCAATGCAGGGAAGCTGAGCAAAAGTCCAGACAATACAAAACTAAATCATTTCATACCCTTCCAGTAGTTCAGCATGACGTTAATAGAAGCATATTTGTGATTGTACAAGATAATCTCTAAAGGGAGATTGTGGTTTCATGTTTACAGTGAATGGTGAAGGGGATCTAATGCCAGAAAGAAATGAGGCCTTTCTGGAGGCAAAATACGGTTCAGCTGAGCTGCAGCTTATAAAGCGGTTACTGAATGAAGATATATGAACCGCAACAAGGTTAGTGTGGACTGTTTACATTTCACTGTCCATGTGTGACAGGAAGAAACCCGAAAGGAAAGCAGCCTCAGACAGAAACCTCCTTTCATTTTCCTGTTTACAATTTATTCCCCTCAGCCTATGAAATTTTATATGTGTCGTAATCAAGCTACAGTTTAGGCAGATGGAGCTTTTACAATTGCCAAGCCACGAAGGCTTGTGTACATCTGTGATTTTCCCCCAAAATTAAATTGACCTACTGCACCTAAGAGCTTAAAATCGAACTGCAGATTACAGATTTAACTGGATGATAAATTGCACTTTACAGTGACCTCCTAAACTCTTTCTGTTCACATTATCGTACCCTGAGCCTAATAGTCCCTCTGCACTTTCTCTCCTTCACTTTATGATGCTTCATATTCAGCCATCTGCCAGACACACTCTGACCGAACATTCGCCATGTGTCCATAACAGCGACAGCTACAGTTCCTCACGCTCATGTCTTCCAGTGAAAGTTTGGACAGAAACTGAACCCTAATAGACCAAAGGGTTAATTCCTGGTGTGGTGCCCACCAGAGGAGACGGGACGATGGATTAACCCTGAAGAGGAGAGAGAGCTGAGGGATGGGAAAGCCATGTGTGGACATCCCTCTGCTTATGAAACACAGAACTTTTTACTGCGAGGTTTCGCATGTGTGAATGTGTGTCATCATATTACACACGCTCATTTTGTGAGCCGTTTGAGGAGCAACTCCGGTCACAAATCTCCAGGTGTTTGTTATAATCATGATTCCCAAGTGAAATTCAGAATGCACATAAAGCTAGCCGTTGGCAGAGAAGCCTCCATTAGAGCAAGAAATTAATTGGATAGGAGGGAATAATTGATAGTAGAAGCATCAGTTTGTTAAGTCATGGGTTCTTTGACAGAAGCTGACCAAGATGAACTACAATCACATTGACCACAAAGTATTTTACAGCATCTGACACTCTTTATTCTCCTTTCAACGTCGTGGCAGTTCAAGCTGCTCATATTTATTGGGGACTATTTAACTTTACTTCAGGCCCATTGACATTTTACCAAAAGCTATATTTAAAGTACTCTTGAGCCTACTGGGCTTGGCTTGTTCTCCGTTGTTAGAAGCAATCCGCACTCCAGTTGTGCTCCAATGTGATTAAAGAAAAGCTCTTCAGACCTTTTAAGGGTCTCATTAACTTTAATTAGTAAAAAATAGCCCAATAAATGCTTTTGTGATTTTTCTGAAATTGTCAGTCAGTTTTTGACACAATGCAATTTGGGTAAACCTAAGAGGCACAATTATGGTGCATCAGGCGGATCCTAAGTTTGGCACCTGCAGGGGTACAATGGATGCATGGCCCAAATCCATAATGAGTCGCTGTTACAGTCGCTGACCTCTAGGGGCGCTCCGCAGCAGAGAGCTGTTTCTCCAGATGTGTTGCAGCTGCATACGGAGCTCCGTCTCAAAGTGTCGAGTCCTTTTTCCCTGTGAATATTACTGTGAGTAATTGTGAACATCTAAAAAGGCAAACTTCCTGTTCTGTGGACAAACAGGAAGCTGAGCTATTGTAGATTTCTGTTTGCTTATAGTTGTGTTTTATTTTACAGTACACAGAAGGGTGTGTTCTGTTTGCTATTTCAGCCTCGGAGGCACTGAAGCATGACGCTGTGTTGGCTCTTTTTCTCCAGTTTTGTTTTGTTTTTCCCTAAATTGTCAAATAAAATCTTGTTTCTGTTCACACCAACCTTAAAGTGGGTCAGAGTTTTTATGCTACACACAGTGCCAGAAAACATCTTTACAGTTTCAAGAGGTTGTAACTGTAGTAAAATAACTGGCATTTTTTCACCTTTGAAAACATTTTATTGCCCCATTGAGAGAAAACCACCAAATACAATGAGAAGTCAAAGGAAACATAAGGAGAGAATGTGAGAAGTGAAAAGAGAATAATGATAATCTAAAGTCGGTAATGCGGCATCAGTTCAGTAAAGCCCAGAAATTATGTCTGCTTGGTTTTAAACATTGTCATCTTCTAATGGAGATTGCCTTTTAGTTTCTCATCTCTTTAATTGGACAAGTCCCATTTTTTTATTATTTTCTTTTTATGCTGAGATCAGCCGAGATTAAAAGAGAACAACAAAAGAGAGAGCCAGTTGATAAAAAAAGATCTATATATATAAAGATGATTGACCTTGAAGTGATCAGTCCATTAATGGAAAGTTTGGGACAAACTACAGAAATGGTGGATATACTGAATATCTCATTGTCGTCTCTTATTTACCAATAAGTGTTTTCATCTATTGACTCAAACTACTGAGATTTGGGATACACTTCTTATAAAAAATGTGGCAGTTGAATTTGTTTAGAGGTAGAAATAGCAAGAGTGGCCAGAATGATCCTCCTCCTTATTGCTGAATTTCCTTTAGATGTGAAATAAGGATCTTCATCCTCCAGGAGGTGATCGGAGTGTAACTGCTGCTCCTTCACATCAGACGGAGTCGAGTTGGGAAATCGTAAAATATTCCTTTTGACTGCCTCTTTATGTGGGAGCTTCCCACTGCAAGGAAACCAAATGAAGGAAATCTTGCCGTTCCTTGAAATCCCCCAAGGGTCTGGAGGGGGATCGATCCCTAGAGCCTTGTGTCCGCTTCGCTTTCACAGGTCAGTTAAAAGGACAATAGTTTGCTATTGTTACCATTAGCATGAGGCATACTAGTGTGTCTCATGATTATATGATGCAACATTAGACGTTTGGGTTTAATCCCGCCGACCCAATGAGAGTCCATGTTGCTCAGTGGAAACGAGGAAACCTGATTCCTGAACTCAGAAGTGAAAGACAGAGGGTTAGTAAATCAATAACTTTATCTTAATAAACTCAGTGTTGGCAGTTTAGAAAAATCTAATACAATTGTTACAATTATCAGATAACTTTAGTAAAATATGTCTGCAGGAAGTCTGAACCAAACAGGTCAGGCAGGTCATGTTAGCTGGGTTTTGTCGGGTCTGAAGGGAACGTTGCTGCTGCCGTTTCACCGTTTCCTGCAGTATTTCTCTGCTTTTACTTTCATTTCTTTGAAAGATAAAGTACAGTCAGATCTGGATGAGATGATGTGATTGACTTGGATGTTAAAAATCTCTGCTTTTGTCCTTAGATTTGGTGTATTAATTTTTAGCAATTAGCTGCAGCTTTAGGCTTTCACTGTTACTCAGTCATTAACATGAAAAGGTTTAAAACCCACATTAGGTCTAAAGGTATTTCCATAATGAGGTACATCAGTCGCTGTTTAGTTATGTATGAGCATGTGAGCATATTATGTAGCTACCCATGGATGAAACATGTTGCCCAAAGCTTTGATACCTTCCACTATTTTAGTAGCTCATTAAAATGACAAATGTTCCACACAAACAATTGATTATCATAGCTTTGTTTTCTGTATGTGTAACGTCCTCATTGTTGGAGAGATTCAACTTGGGCATCAACACCAGAGCATAAATAACAGCAGAGAAAAAAAAACCTGTCAAACTATGGAAGAAGAGAACAAGGAATTAATAGATTCTTATTTTCAGAACTTCAAATGATCAGGGACTTTTTTTTTTTATCTCCTGACACATAAAACAATCGCAGAAAGAAGGGTATGTTTTCCTTTTTACTATGGATGTACCTTCACAAAAGCACTAATTTGTCTTCTTCACTGAGTTTCAACCTGAAATACGCTGAACACTGAGCTGTCGTAACTTTTCAAATCCATTTGCTACTTCAGGAACCATTTGTTGTTATCAAAGTATGTAGGAATACTTTTACAAGTTAAAGAACTGCATACAATTCAAATAAGCAAAAGTATCCAGGTGGAGATTTGAAACTTAGGCCTTTTGGGGACCATGTGTTCAAACTCTGAAACTCTTACGCTCTGCTTCATTTCTCCCTCGCTCTCGTCACTTCAAAGCAAGGCTGGAATTACAAGCTGCAGCAGACGGCTTTGCTGCTCATTCATTATGAATGAAGGTGCAGTTTCATGACTCAGTCCATGCTAAGACCCCCAACCGTACAGTAGAGCCTCGTGCTTCAGAATGGAGATAATTGTGTCACCTTTGACTCCCAGAGGGCTACAGATAGGTCTCTGTTCGGTTTTATCACGCGTTTGACAAATGTCTTCATCCTGTTGATGTGTAGTTGTAGGCTGTCTGTCAGCTCTGCTTAGGGAAAAGAAAGAATATCCACCGGTTGGCTGCTTGTGGAGGACGGATGGCTTAAAACGAATAGAAACTAATGAGAAATTTAGCAATCACGGTAACAGAATGACATTTTAGGGCAAAGCAGAGGTAGAGAAAGAAAATCTCACTTTAATGATCAAATGGAGCCTCCTCTGTTCTTAGAGGATGATCGCCGTGGTGACCTGACTGTTGTTAGCGTTAGCTTCAAGTAACAGATGAGCCATAGGAATGAATAGCGCTGACAGGAGGCTGTGCACTAATTTTGCCCCAGGAGACATCAGTGCAGCCTGGTGCTGACTGTGGCAGTGAAGCTGCAGCATTTCTATGACTCTTGAAAAAGCCTTTGTGCTCGCTTCACATGACAAATGAAAAATTCAGGAGGCGACCCGTCGCTCTGCTGTTTTCCTTCATGAAGCACGGCTTTGAACTGTACTTATGAATTTATTCACTGGGACGTTTTTGCTCATTTTGAGACAAAATTAAGAATAATTTTGGAATAAATACAAACTGAAAGAGTCGAATCAGAATCAGGTTTACAGAGGGGATGCGTTTAAATGTCTCAAATAAAAGTCCAGATTGTAAATAATGGCGTATTGTGTTTCCCTTCGAATGTTTTCGAATGACCTTGTCCAGATTAAATTCTGATTAGGATGTTTTCTCATGATATTAAACAAGCTGTTTGTTGTTAAAAAGCATCCAGTGTGGCTGAATTGATCGTTTTCTGCAAGAAAGAGAGAACAAAAAGTCATTAAAACTGAAATAAAAAACTTTTACAAGTTATCGTTAAAGCTTGAAAGTAGTTGTTACCACTAAAACAATTCATTATGTTTTATTGGTTCCATAGATATTTGCCCAAATAAACAAAGCTTTGATTTTAAAAATGCTGTTCATATTTAATTAAGTTATCTTTATTCAAATCTACAGATCAACGGCTCATATATTAACAGGTTTCCATTTCTTTTGTTGGCATGAACATGAATATTTTATGCAACTAGTGGGATGAAAGATACAAACAGGTGAAAACATTACATTTTAAATGGCAAGTAGTGACTAAATACATAAATATTACAGAAGTGATATTTACAGGGTTGAAAGCACAAGCTGAGCTTTTATCCCCAATCTTAGAATATATGAGCAAATCTTTTAGACAGATTTCAGGCTCATCCTGCTTTATTACATGTAAAATAACACATGACATGTGATGGACGCTAGAGTACAGAATAGCACCTCAAAACCCAGGGTTTAACTTGATCTTCTCATTTTACCAACACATCCCTTCTGATAGTCATTAACACCTTGTCCTGATTTGAATTTGTTTAATAATCAGTGGAGGAAGCTGAAGATTAGGATGATGGGAAGCAGGACAAATACTCAGAACACCAGTGGAAATATTCAAAAAGCTGCTCAACTATTATAAGAAATGTCTTATTGAAGAAATGAGTTTGATTCATTTAATGAAATGTGATTGAAAAAAGGTTTTCTTTTCAGAGTTGCTTGGTTGGATTTCCAGTTATCAAATGCAGTCTTTTTTTTTTTAATAATTCAAAAAAATTTTGGGATATAAATAATTTTGATTTTATTAATTTCTTCCAGGAAGTCAAATCTAAACATTTTCATTTAATACATTATTTCTTTGAAAACTGAACAATTTTCAGTTTTGTTGCTGAGTTTGTTGTCCTAAAATGTCAGCAGTCAAACAGTGATTGATTATAGATTTGTGTTTTAATCAGTGGATACATAGCTCTCATGCTAAATTTTGAAAATCAATACAGTTATTGAGCTATGATGCTTATGAACATGGAAGGCTGATGCGTTTCTCCCCAGAACTTATCCATTCTCTCATCATTAATAAAACATTTTATTCTGGAGCAACAATTAAAATATTGACCCAATCAAGACATTTAGGAAACTTTTGTTATGTTTTGAATACAAGTAAAGTGGTTGTGACTTCAATAATCTATAATGGAGTCCCTGATTTGTCTTGAGGAAAATGAAATATTTGTCTTTGAACGGCGCAGACTTGACTTGTGGCTGTAAAAAGATTCAGTTTATGTGTTTTATCAACTGACTGGAATAACAGGGAGTTTTTCCTGAACTCATTAGTGATTCTCCTTTCATGTCTTAACTGTAAAATGAGTTGTTTTTAGCCAACTCATTAAATCAGTATTTGATATTTTCTTCATGGATGATCTGAAGATGTGCGGTTTGGAGAAAATCAGCGCTGACCTACTTTAGATATTACTAAAATAACTCTGGACTTTTACCACCAGGACTGGATTTTTTATTTTTTTTTCTTAATACATACCATGAGTTTTAAAGGCTTATTAACTTGATGAAGCTTTGAACTTGAAATGCAAAACTTTGAACCAGATAGCATTTCCCGCTGCACAGCCACAAAAGTGCTTTCAGATATCAATCTCCTGGCAAAACAAATCAGCAGCCATACAAGCAGTGGCATACAGCTGCAGAAAAAAGCCAAACAATCAGTCTCTATGTTGCTCTGCGGGTGAAGCAGAGTAGCAGATTGATTTTGAACAACATCTGAGATGCTCAAATACAACCTTTCCTCTCCAGTTCCCGGCTGATGATAAATGTGGCCGTCAGGTAGCCCCCCCCCACCTGACCCTCTGGGAGCCTCCATCTTTTTGAACACAGAGCCTGATTACCTTTGAGGACACACACTTCAATTTATACACACACACACATGCACTCATGGCGGTCTTTGGGGAAATAAGAGTGAGAGACGGATCATTCTGTCTTGTCCTCTGGTCTGGGCAGGACAAGTGAGCTCTGTATACAAACCCCACCTCAGCATCAGGGTAAAGAAATGATCTGATGTTCAATTTAAAATCCTGCTTTTATGTTTGTGGAAATATTCAGAGGATTTATGCAACAAATGAGACTTTGCATGATGGAAAAACCAGAGTAGTGGATGCACCGATCAGATCTTCATGTTTTCTTATATCTTTGATCTGCTGATAACAATTTTGTCTGACTTTAGATTTCTTTGTGAAAGCCTTATTGCACCCCAATGCACATATTTTCAAGTTTTGCGTAGACGTTTTACATTAACAGATCTTGGGGAGGAAAAGAGCAAAAATATGAGATGAAAACAAAATAGTTTGCAAGCTGCACTGCAAAAACACAAAGTCTTAAAAAGTATTTCTATAGTTTCTGGTGCAAATATCTTAGTAGACTTGAAATAAGACAAAACTAACTTGCATGTAACTTCTCAGGAAGATATAAGTCAATAATTTCTTAATATTGATGAAGAGGTGTAAATCTACAGGCAGATTATTTCACTTTTGAGAAAAAAAATCTTATGTTATCTACACACAATCTGTCATATTTTCTAAAGAAGCAAGGAATAAAAATAAATGTCTGATGTTTCAGATTAAGCAAAACAAAATGTTGTGACTGGGCCCAGGAATTATCCAGTTATCTTTTAAATAAATAAAGCTTTAACCGATTAATATCCACTTGGACTAAATCCTGGATGTGTTCATGGATGAGCAGTAAAATATGATCCCAGCACAGAACCGGGTGTCGCCTTCACACCGACTGCACATAACTTCATTCTGAGGGCTGACTGTATTCTCCTTGTGGGGGTTTGAAGGCGAGCCGATATTTAACCCTGAGGTGGCGAATGTTGGGCTCATGTCATGCAGAAGTGATCCAGAGAAAAGGATGCCCCTTGAATAATTGAAGGCACAAAGAACAAAAGAGTCCCTTCAGATAAATGCCACCCTGACCTGCCGCTTCCCCTGAGAGGATGTTTATCAGTCAGCCTCCTCACAGTGCTCCGAATTCACGCACACACACACACACACACACACACACACACACACACACACACACACACACACACACACACACACACACACACACACAGGAACAAAGAAATATTAGCATCCGCTGGTTGTCACTGATGAAAGAGACAGCAGTAAAGGATGATGAAGGCAGCCTCCCTGTCCGCTCTGCTTAAAGTGTCCCAGGAAAAAGATTTAAGGTAATTCATACGAGCAGAAGACCCACAAATCAAGCTCCATAATGACTTTATGTGGTTCTGGGTTGTAAAGGTGAATTAGCTTGAATAATCAATCCTTATGTTGGTTCACTGGTTCACAAGCACGAGCCGTACCTCATGCTGAAAATGCGCCAACATGTCCAAAGATTTTTCAAATTTACTTTTTGTCTGATGTTTTCTAGCAATATAAATACTATTGTTACTTTTAAAAATTGAAATCTATCAGCAGTAAATAGGGTTTCACTGATTGATGTTCTTTTGGCCGATCCTGGATTACTAATCTTAAAAAAGCCTGACCTGCCAATTCTTATGTTGGCCGATACCAGTTATGTTTGCCTGAAATTTCACTAAAAATAGCAAGAAAGTTGCTGAATTTGCAACCCTGTGGTGCATCGTTAACTGCAAACGGGCAGACATGACCTGGTGGGCCGGTCTGTCAGTCCAACGTCTCACTGCAGAGCAGAAGAGGACAGAGGTCGATTCTTAGACCTTTGCTGAGGTCGATAAAATCAGTGGTCAGTATCGGTTTCACATGTAAGCATCGGCCGATCACTGATCTCCCAAAATTAAAGAAATCAGCACCAATGTATGGGCTGGCCAATAAATCGGTGCCTCCCTAGTGGTAAAAAATGACTTTCACCAGTTTAGGTTTGCTGCTGCCCAACATTTTAATTAAGAGTTTTCTCATAAAATACTTATTAAACACACTGAAAATCTCTTTTTGATAATTCCATCTGGTGAATAAACGTCTCAATGTTAGAAAAATAGAAAGAATTTACAGTTTGTTTTTAAATTCTGGACTATTGTCATGTTTAGCGACCAGAGATAGTTTCTCAAGTCTCAGACTTGAACTTGATTTGGAGATAAATGTCAAAAACAAAGACGCAAGACTTGACTCAGACTCGACATCTGGGACTTGAGCTTCATGAACAAACTGTGTCTCATGCAGTCAGTCAGCAGGTACATCAGTGTCAGTCTGCAACCTTGAAGAAAACATTCACATCAGGGATGTTTGCAGCCTCAGTGCTGCCAATATTTCACAACCATCTCTTCTTTTCTACCTTCACAATGATGATCACATGGATTTCCCTTCATCTGACCTCCAGATTGACCTCAGTTCTTTCACACCAACTTGAATTAGACATCTTATTCTGACGATGTTCATGTCTGTAAACTTGTCTTCTGGTCTTTCAGACATTTGACATTTAATTTTATTTACTTGCTATGTTGTGTTTCACTCTTTGTTTTGTGTTTGTTTAATACCTGGGAACAGTTATGCTGCGGTAAACATTTAAAATGTAGATTTGGAAGATAATCTTCTGTAAAAACCATAAAAACAGTTTTTATGTTTTTACATAAAAACAATGCAAATGAAAAACAAATGAGATTTTTTTTTTTTTTACTTTGAGAGTAGTGCTCAATTTAGACTACTTTGAAAAATACATTTTCAAAAATTCTCATTTTATTAAATTTTTAATTTAATGTATTGCTAAAGAACATTATTGCAGGCCTGATGAAAATGAATTACAGAGGCATCTGAGAAAACATTCACTTTGGTCACTGGAGAGTCGACTTGATAAAAAAAGTCAGTTTCTTTAAAATTTTTCTCTTAAAATATCTATTTTCTCTTAAAATATCTATTCATGAGGGTTATCTTTTATTCCAACAGTTCTCCATGAACAAAATACCTAATTAATCAAAATAAGTTTTTTGATCCACTATTCAACAATAACAAACCTGTCAGATATCTTTAGGCAGTATAATATTTTATTTTCCCATCTTGAAATGCGATCACTCAGGTCATCAAAGCACAGTGGGGGTCAGTCTGGGACGTAAACAGAGTTGCTTCTCATTTTCTCAGTTGCTTTCATCTTTCTTCTCCCTGCCCCACCAGATCTACCCCTTCCACCTCAACGTCTTGTTTTGGCTAATCTCCACAGACCGCGGGGGAGTAGGTGGTGCTGGTGGTGCTGGTGGTGCTGGGGCTCGGTGAAGGTACCCCAGAAAGCACCCTGTGGCCAGAGAGCACCCCCTCCACTTTCTGCAGTATGTGGCGTTCCTTAAAGGACGGATCGGCATCTCACTTCCTGGCTGCTCCCAAAATACGCCCCCTGCAAGCTTCCTGCACATAATTGTCCCCAGCTGTAACACCGGGGATAAATAGGGCCGTGGGGACAACAGATTTGTAATTTCAGGGTGAGAGTGAAAAGAGAGAAAATTGGTAGCAGGCTGCACAAATTTGCATTCTTTTGGCTTTAGAGGGCATTAAACATTAAATAGCTGCAAAGTCCCATAAGCATTGAGGTCTTAGGAGAGAGGGTGCGAAGATGAGAGCGAGCGGTGGTGGATGTACGGGGGGATGAAGGCTTCAGAGGGTTTTTGTTCGGGCCACAGATGGTTGCTTCACTCCACTACCAGCCTCCTGCAGAGCTCAGCCCAGGAGATGGTACAGATATCCATTATTGATGCTTGTTAGAACGCTGGGCTTTGCTTCGTTGGCTTTCACTTATCAGCTTTCATGTGTCTGTTACATACACTGCAACTTGCGGGTGAAAACACACAAAAGAAGGACAGCAACATAAACTAGAGGAGCTCTTAAGGTTTTGCTCCCAGACTCGTGTCTCTTTCTTTACTCTGAACTCTCTAAATAACGGTCAGCTCAGCTAGAGATCCGGTTCTGGCTTCAAGAAGTGCAAGATGGTTTCTGTGATGCTCGGGCGATAACTGAAGCTCGCTTTGTGAAAACGATTTTTTAACGAGACTCTTTGTCACTAACTGTGTTTCCATTACAAATGTGCACAAAACTTTCATATTGCACTAATGTAAAAAAAAACAAACACAACTTTGCAATTGTGCTTTTTTTCATTAAATAAGAAAGGCAATTAAAATCACACGTAAATAAATTTGTTCGAGCGATAAGAAATTAAAAAAACATGCCGCGCCATCATCCTCCAACTACTTCAACATCTAATAACAAATATCTAGATCATAAGCAGGAGTCTGTAAAGCCTGACTGTACGCTGAGGAGACGGGTCAACCGTTTGGTCGCGTTGATCAGGACACCGACCCTCAAGGACTGGAGCTTGACACCCTAAATGTGAACATAGACTATTGGTTTCACACCAGAAATCCTGACGACGTTTCCAAACAGATCATGAACAGAGTTCAGAGATAACGCAATTATTCCCTCACCAATATTTACTTCAGCTTCATTTTTTCAGACTTGCTCTTTATGCAGAAACAATGCAAACTGCCTCAAAGAGCATGAAAGCCAGTAATGGTCATCAAAACAGAAGACTGTACATCTATGCTGTGGTTTGTTGTTTCCTTTATTACCAGCCCTGGATCAGGAATGTTTCACAGATTAATATCTGGAAGAAGTTAGATAATTTCTTTACCACTTTACTTTTCTATGTGAATCTGAGAGACTTTTCTAAGGAGGATTCAGTACCAAACGCTTTAAAAGGAACTGCTCTGTTGTTATGCTGACAGGCCAAATATAAAAAAAGAGAAAGTAGACATAAAAATTCAGACAAAGGGAAGAGAAACCACAGAGCTGCAGCCGCTAAAGTTACTCCAGAACCAGACCAATGTTGGGCCACAGCAGCGCCGGCCAACGGATTTAATCAGATCAGCTCCATGAAGGACTGTGTCTACCAAACCTTTCTTTGTCCACTAATGCTGATAAATGTATAAAACGCAGCAATGACTATTTACGGATGGATGGAAAGCAAGCAGCACATGCCAACCAGCTCAGATGAAGTATTTCTCACTGATTACATCAAATAACGTGGAGGAAAGGATGAAAAATTGCATCAGCTCAGCTGAAAGTGTCAGGATGGTGGTGTGTGATATTTTCATTGTGTTTTCCACATTTAAACAGGAGAACATTTTATCCGGTCTGATAAAATTTGCCCATGAATCGTGGTTGAACAATTCCTTTGTTTCGGTTTTGAATTTTCAGTCATTGTTTTTCTGTCAGTCAGGAATGTTAAAGCTCAATGTAAAATAACCACAGAGGGGAAAAATATGGGAAATGTCAGGCAAACTGCAGCCACAGGCTAAAGGTTTGTCACTTAGCTGACATTTACAACAAACCTCTGTCACAGTTAAAGAGAGTCAGCGAGGAAAGCTGAGTGTTAAGGCTACTAATGAGGTGCTAGACCCGATACCTGGGTGAAAACCGAGCTGCTGGTCAGAGAGTGTCGACTGGAAGCAGATTTGAAAAACACATTTTGTCCTGGATGTACATTCCTGTAACGTTTTAGGAGAACTGTCAGAGCAGGAACTCATCTTTTCCAGATGTTTTGATGAGATGCAGTGATTTGAAACAGAACGGCGCAGAAAAGTAAAACCAAAGCAATTCTAGTCCAAAAAGTTATTTTCCTACTTTATTCTGAACATTTCCAGCATAAAATCATGAAATTAGTTAAAATCCAAAGCTTTTTGATTTGCCTCTCCTTCAGTTGGGTGACCTTGTTGTGCCCTCTCTCTCTCTCTCTCTGTCTCTCTCTCTCTCTCTCTCTCTCTCTCTGTCTCTCTCTCTCTCTCTCTCTCTCTGTCTCTCTCTCTCTCTCTGTCTCTCTCTCTCTCTCTCTCTCTCTCTGTCTCTCTCTCTCTCTCTCTCTCTCTCTCTCTCTCTCTCTCTCTCTCTCTCTCTCTCTCTCTCTCTCTGTCTCTCTCTCTGTCTCTCTCTCTCTCTCTCTGTCTCTCTCTCTCTCTCTCTCTCTGTCTCTCTCTGTCTCTCTCTCTCTCTCTGTCTCTCTGTCTCTCTGTCTCTCTCTCTGTCTCTCTCTCTCTCTCTCTCTCTCTCTCTCTCTCTGTCTCTCTCTCTCTCTGTGTCTCTCTCTCTCTGTCTCTCTGTGTGTCTCGGT